>JAVUPR010000423.1:1427500-1501606 GCA_036785695.1 Gentiana straminea | reverse complement strand
TTTCTCCGGTTCTTTCTCTTGTTTAGTTTTATAGCAAAACTCTATTTGTTAAGTCATATGCCCATCACTTAAAATATGTTATTGAAATCCTGATGTACTTAATTGATATATTAAGTGATTATTAGAAATAACTATCAAATACGTATGAATATAGCTACCGTTTTATTTAATCATATTTAACAATAAGTAGTGTAAACAAATTGAGGCTTAACTCAAGTGGTTAAACGGAGGTTCCATGACTAAGAGGTCCTGGGCAATATTCGGCCTCTAGAAAATCGAATTTAAACTCAACATTTGATTTTGCAGAGAAAAAAGGTATATTTTCAACATGTATAAAGTCGAATCTAACCTAAAGTGTGATGTCAACATATATAAAGTCGAATATAACCCACAGTGTAAAGTCACGGTAGATCTTATTGGGCTTTTTTCTAGTTTATCATAGGGAATTTCATTAAAGCTTTGGTTGGGCCAAAAGGCATGAATCATGAGGTTTAAGTCATTGTCTTAGTTTAGTAGATGAAAAAGTTGTATATTGATTGATCCATCAGTCTTATGCTTTCATGGGTCCCCACTACTTGTCCCATATTCACTTTTTATTTGATATGCAATTCAGTCAAGAAGGTGGGGGTATTATTCTGTAAAATTTGCGAAAACATGAAAATATTAATAATGAACAAGCGTGTTTATATTAGACTAAGTGACGTCGTACTAGTTTGTGACAAAACACAAAATAATAATAAGAAGAAGAATAAACTTTTTCCCCTCAAATTAAAAGCAGCAAAACAACATATGCACTTAAACCACTTGAGCACAAAGCATTGGTAGATAAAAATACAAAGCGATGAACTCTGACACAATAAATGTTATAATCTGACGTGTTATTGGAACAATGCAAGATGTGTCGGTGCGACTCGTTTAAATAAATGTCACATCATCAACGATTTACCGTCAAATCAGATTATGACATTTGTTATGTCAGAATGGTTCCGACAGTAGCATTATCATTGGGTTAGAAACTATTTCTCAATGGCTTCATGAATTGCTTGGGTTAAAATTTTGACATCCACAAATTCATCTTGATGTGCTTCAACAATAGCTTCCATGGCAAAGAAGTATTTGCATGTAACCCTAGCTTCACAAACATTTATCTTCAATTTCTCAATTTCCTCCATGATTGAAACCAGCAAATCTTTTCTATTATTATTGCAAGTTACCCTTATCAAGAACTTTGATCCTTGTAGCTTCTCCACTTTTACCTCCTTTTAATTAATACCATCAATATAATTGATTAGAAAATATCCAAATAATATTAGACACACGTAAGTGCGATTCAGAAATTCAAGTTTAGGTAAGCTATTGGATTATATTTAATTTGTATTGTCGTGTACACACATATAAATACACATGTGTGTGTATACAGAGAGAGACCCTAACCAAAAGTGAAAGAAATAATGTATCCCTCTTATTGCTTTAGAAGATACATTAGTATTAATATCATAACAAAACGGTCACATACAGGAAAAACATGCACTTTTTTTTTAAATGAAAAAAAAACATGCACTTTCATACGATTAAATGAGTGATTTATGTATGTGTAGATGAATAGGCTTTGATTGTGGTTGTTATTATATTTTTCTTTGATGAATATTCGGGGGGTGGGGGGTGGGGGGGGGGGGGGGGGGGAAAGAACACTTTATTAAAGATAAGTCAACAACATTCTGTTGACCATCTTTTTTATTATAATAGTGTACGTACTTATAATACTAAAGTAACGTATAACGTATTGAACTCTATAAAACGTGAAACATGCATGTTATAGAGGACTGTCGATCGATCTCCTGTTGTATTGTTTATAAGCAGTGCTATTGTTATAATAATATGATTATAACAAATGACGTAAATACAACTATACACCATTCATTATGCTGTATAAGATTTCCTGATTAATATATATCACATCATAATCAACAATCGATGTAAAATTTTGATATATTATTTGTTGGTGTAACTATTTTATCGTGATATTAGCGTTGCATTATTAAGTTATCACATTAAAATGACTCCGACACAACATGTGACACACCATACTAATTTTACAATACGATCAATGGGTCATATATCGATCATGATCAATGTTTAAGAAGTATGTTATGTCATCACTTGGGACTGTGTGGTTGTGACGTGCGTAAGTTGCAAGGACACGATTTAATGAATACGAATATGCAGATACGGGATACGCGGGTGCATGATTTTTGAAAAAAATAAGATACGGGATACCCGGATGGAAAAAATAAAGTATGCGGGTGGTATTTATGTAAATATTACAAATATAAGTACATACCGGTTTCCTTCACTTTCAAAAACTTACAAATCTGTCTCTCTAAGTGTGTATTCTAAGTATCTGATGTATATCGGTATTGAATACAAGATACGTAAGTAAGCGGACAGAAGTATCCGTGGATCATATAGGTTGTAGCCTTGCCTTATTAAAATACTGAAAAGAAGAAAGAGAAAAAGAGAAGAATTATTATACTTGGATATTTGTGGTTAGCTGCTGGATTTGTTGTTTGATGGCATGAATTTGGAGATTGAGTTTACAGATATAAATCATAGCATCCATGATTATCATACTCCTTTTCACCTACTTACACAAAAACAATTACAAAAAAAAAACGATCAAAAACATAAACATATTAAAATTTAACTCTATTATAATCAAAGAATTATGGATATAATATATGAAAAGCAAAAAGAAAGAGGGAACACTATGCTGTATAGCTGCTTACAGATTTGGAGTTGATGATTTTACGTAGGATGAGAAGTTTTCTGTGCAATAAGATTCTTGCTTTGTGCTTTGGCTGTGAGGTGGTCCTTGCAGACTCCATTTTCTTCTCGCTAGCTAGCTCTTTGACTGATATCTTTTAATTTTAGTTTCTTTTGAATGGATATGAATTTGTGTCCATAGTTGGCATTCTACTTATAGACTAAGTTGAAGTAGATGTGTTGGACTACTAGAAACCTCTTTTTTTTTTTTTTTGGGGGGGGGTGGGGGTGTGTTAATATTTAAAAAATGGTTAAATCCTAGGTCCCCGGCCACTTCTCTGTTCAGCGTGATGAATGAAGATATTAATCAGATAATCTAATGGCTGATCAGAGTCATGAATTTGCTATTATACCAAAAGAACTTAAAGAAGTACATCTCTATCTACAAGGTTCAAACCTCCAAACTCCAATAGCCCTTTTAAAACACTCAACTCATTTACTACTAGGGCATGTCCTGGGGATATTTTTGGGTTAATATCTAGACTCTAATCTTTATGTAGTCTTTTAGTAAAATGAAAAGTCATCTCCTTATTTCACTAGTTAAACAAATAGATGTTAGATAAATGACACTTCATTAAAAAAAATTATAATTACAAGATGTTATAACTATCGTCTTCTATATATATTACAAGATTTTTATTAAATCAAGTCGAATATTACGCAAAGCATCGTTTCCATTTTTATGAGTGAATTGCAACTTTCTTTACAAAGTAAAAAAGCACCTGTATGTTATTTCACACTATAGCGTCAATTACTATACGAAACTTAGTGTCATACCTTAGTCAACTTTATAATACTCATGTATGTTGTTGGTGAGGACGTCTATTCTTTAAGGGCAATAATATGCATGCTACACTGGAAAAAAAAAATACGATTTTGGAATATGACGGAATTTATACCTATCTAGGTTTATAATGGTTAACTCATAGATATATATATTATCGTGGTCCTGAACCAAGCAATTGAACCATCATGTCATCAATTTGAAACAACATGATTTGTGGATTATTTTTAAATATAGAGGACCACCACAATCTCTTAATCAAGCAAGCTCTACAAGCTTTGGGATGCAACAAAAAAAATTACTTGTTGGAGCTTTTGGAAGCGTAAGAGTAATTTGATCTTCAATTCCAAGTTTCACAGATGATGTTCACTTTTGGAGAAATTCATACGCATAGCTTCTCATGGATTAATGTTAGATGTGATTGTCTTTCTCTAGACCTGAACAAATGGAAAGTTTATCCTCTATATAGCACAAACTAGACTGATAGGCGCTTTGTTGGTTTTTTTGACTGGTTGTTTGATTCTTATTTTGATGCCTTGTGACTCTTTTACTTTTCTATCATCTTCATAGATAAGTCATTTAATAAAATATTGTTGTTAAATTAAAACACCTCTTAAATCCTATTGGTTTAACACATCAATTAATACTTAGTCAAAGACCATAGAGATAAACTACATCTTAGAGATAATAATATTGTCATTAATGCTTGAATGATTATTTAAGCTTCCTTGAGCTATCAATTCAAAAACAATGACAAAAAGTCCGTTTATAAATTCATGGATAAGGGTAAAAACCGAATTCAATTCTTAGAAATATTAGTACAATGGTTGCTACCACCGGAATGAATTCGATTTCTTTACAAATATAGTATGTTTATATATCCGACTCCAACCACAATGAACCTAGCAAGTAGTATTCGGGTACATACCTTAATAGTAATCCATAAGGGTCTAACCTGACTTTCAATGGGGAGTCCAGGGTTCGATCCCCACGTGATTATTATTCTTTCGTTTCGGGGAAAAAAAAATTAGTTTTTTGTCCACAAGGACATATTAATAAATAAATCGGGATTCAAGTACATAGATGATTAATTAGGACAAAATTTAAGTAAACTTACCAAACTACCCTTTTTCTAATTTAACCTAATTAATTCATATTCACCCTAATAGACAAAAAGCTGCCGCCCCCTTCCTCCTCCCCCCTCAGATGCTGCCTCTTCTTCCTCCTCCTTCCATGTTGTAAATCATGCCCCCAAATAGCAGTTTTCATTTTCAGAAGAAAAAAATTCACAGCAGGCAGGGGAGAACTCGAAGCCTTTGGGGTTGTGGATTAGAGTTTGACAAAATGATTTAGGATTTTGAAGAAGATAAACACTCGGACTCAAATTCAAAACAGAATTCAAAATGTGATATTCAAGAAGAGAGAGAGGAAGACTTATCTGTTGGAAGAAGCAGCAGCAGCCTTGACTCTTCATAGCCGGAAATGCCTTCAGGAGAGGAGTCCTAGCGTTTGAAGATATTCGATTAGGGTTTGGAGATAATTATCCTCAAAATAGTTTTAAAATAATTTTCAGATAAATATCCTATTTATATTTTATATTTATTGTTTATCTTTATCACAAAAAGGCTGCGTATGTGTATAAATATAGCAGACCATATCCTTGTATTCTTAAGCATTGAGTGAAATACAAAAACTTCTTTTATTTAAAATTTCTTTATGGTATCAGAGAACATATCGTGAACAGCTTCTTCTTCAATGGCAAAAGAACCAGCTCTCACGATCCAACAGTTTCACCAATGCTCAAGTCTTATTTCAATTAAATTAAATCTCACCAATTATCTATTATGGCGTTCCCAAGTTATCCGTTTGATCAAAAGTCTTGGCATCCACCATCACATTACATCAATGGAGAAGCCTGTGGAAAAGGTCAAAAACACGAGAGAGAAGACACTGACAACCCAGATTTTCCAATCTGGACTGTCAATGATGGCTTGCTGGTATCATGGCTCTTAGGAACCATGAAGGAGGAGATTGTGAGCATGATCTATGAAGAGGAGGCCACAGCTCATCAGATCTGGACAGCTCTGATGGTCAGCTCTTACCACACACAGTTGAGAAGGAAGGTAACTTAAAAAATCTACTAATGGGACTCAAAAAAGGTAACAAATCTGTTGATGAATATTTGAAAGAATTTAAAGCTATATGTGACAACCTAGCTGCAATAAAGAAACCTGTGTCTGATTTGGACAAAGTATTTCAGTTCTCCCATGGTCTTGGGACTGAATATATGAATTTCAGGACTGCTATGCTTACAAAGCCACCTTACCCCTCCTTTAGTCAGTTAATCACAGCATTACAGGGTTATGATCAAACTATTAAGGCACAGCAGATGGAGCAGAAACAAATAGCAGATCAAACCCAAGCCTATTTCACTCAAAGAGGAAGAGGCAGAGGTAGAAGAGGAGGAGGCCGTGGCTTTAATTCAAGAGGCCGTGGCTTTGCACCAGCAGGGAGAACATCAGAACCAGAATCCAAACAGCAGGAAACTGGTACAAAAGAAGCTGAGTCCAAACCTAATGGGCAACCAAATAACTCTGCTTCAAAAACAACATATCAGATATGTGGCAGATTTAATCACACGGCACTGGAATGTTGGTATAGGTTTGACTACACCTATCAATCAGAAGAAGTACCCAAGGCATTGGCAGCAATAAATATCACTGATGGGCAAGACCCTGCCTTCTATGCAGACACTGGAGCTACTGCTCATATGACACATGATGCAGGTAATCTCTGCACAAAAAGAAAGTATTCTGGTAGTGATAAAATTTATGTGGGAAATGGGACTGGTTTAGATATAACTCACACAGGAGATGCATATGTTGGAAATATAAAACTAAAGGATGTTTTAGTTGTCCCTTCACTAACCAAGAATCTAGTGTCTGTTGGAAAATTTGCATCTGATAATAATTGTGTCTTTGAATTTACTGACTCTGGCTTTGTAATTAAGGATCAAAATCAGCAGATCATTGCTCAGGGACATAAAAAGGGGAGATTATATGCAGTAGATGAAGGACTGGAACAAGCTTTAAGTGTTGTAAAATCAGGACATGCACCTGCTGCTGTCTGGCATGAGAGACTTGGACACCCTCATGCAAAGTTAATTTCTGTTTTGAATAAAAACTCTTCTATTAATGTTAGTAGTTGGTTTCAGCAATCTAGGGTTTGTGCAAGCTGCCAAATGGGCAAAAGTTGTAAACTTCCATTCAACAGAAGTAATAAAAAGATTGTTTCTCCATTAGAAAAGGTTCACTGTGATCTATGGGGACCTGCACCCATAGCATCAAATCAAGGGTATCGTTATTATGCTATATTTATTGATGACTTTACTCGTTTTTCATGGCTATATCCACTTAAGAGAAAATCAGACTTTTATGATTGCTTCTTAAAGTTTCAAAGATTGACTGAAAACCAATTAAATCACAAGATTAAAACTTTTCAGTGTGATGGTGGAGGTGAGTTCAACCTAACTGCCTTTCAAGAGCATCTTTCAAATTGTGGAATCACTTTGCAGGTGTCATGCCCTCACACACCAGAACAAAATGGGGTTGCTGAACGTAAGCACAGACATGTGGTAGAAACAGGCTTAACCTTAATGTTTCATGCAAATGTCCCTCAGCATTTATGGGTAGAAGCCTTTTTGACCTCTGTTTATCTTATCAATAGACTGCCTTCATCTGTCTTAAACTTTGAAACACCATATTTCAAGTTATTTAACAGAATTCCAGATTATACAGGGCTAAGAGTTTTTGGATGTCAGTGTTTCCCTACTTTAAGACACTATAATCAGTCAAAGTTTGCCAAAAGGAGTGTACCTTGTGTATTTTTGGGTTATAGTCCCATTCACAAGGGTTACAGGTGCCTAGACCCTCAAACAAAGAGGGTGTATCTCTCCAGACATGTTGTGTTTAATGAAAGTGTATTTCCTTTTAAGCCTTTACCGGTACAGGGAACAAAAGTTACATCAGAACTTATTAATTATCCCACAGTGGATGAATGGCAGCAGACACCACAGGAAAATACACCTACAACTGAACCTACAAATGAATTAACACCCCATCCACAACCTTCTGACTGCTGCACCACAATAGATCCAGTGTATAACACTGAGCAGGAGCAGATCAATGTGGAAGAAGACTCAGACATATCTGAAATGGAACAGATCCAGCTTCTAAAAACACGCTTGATCCGAAGTGGAAGTTCCACCTGAACAACCTGCTCAAGAGGAACCACAGGCACAGACTAGACCAGTAAGAGAAAGGAGACCACCAACATATTTGCAAGACTATGCCCTAGAAGCAGTAGATCACAACATTGTACCTGAACCTAAAACAATCAAAACAGCTTTAAAGCAACCCCAGTGGATTCAGGCAATGCAAGAAGAATTAACAGCTCTTAAGGAAAATGACACTTGGACTTTGGTGCCTAGACCTACAAACACCAATATAGTAGGATCAAAGTGGGTATTTAGAGTGAAGACTAAAGAGGATGGAACACTTGAGAGGTATAAAGCCAGGCTGGTTGCACAGGGATATACTCAACAACCTGGGATAGACTTTGAAGAGACTTTCAGCCCTGTGATCAAACCAACCACAATCAGACTTATACTCTCTTTGGCAGTGTCCCGTGGATGGACAATGAGGCAGTTAGATGTTAAAAATGCCTTTTTACATGGCAAACTCAGAGAGGTGGTTTACATGGAACAACCCCTAGGGTTTAAAGATTCATCTAGGCCAGATCATGTGTGTTTACTACAAAGGTCCCTTTATGGGCTTAAACAAGCCCCAAGGGCCTGGTTTGATCGACTTTCACAATGCCTTCTACAACTAAACTTTCTTTGCAGCAGAGCTGATTCCTCTATGTTTGTTTTCAAGGAGAAAGGGATTATTGCAATTATGCTAGTCTATGTGGATGATATTATCATCACAGGTAACAGCCCCCAATTTATTTCAAGTCTAACTGTCAAACTTGGGCAGGAATTCTCTTTGAAAGATCTGGGGAACTTAAGCTATTTTTTGGGCATAGAGATCAAGCCTACATCCACAGGCATTGTGCTCACACAGCAGAAATACACTAAGTCTTTATTGACTAGAACTCATATGCTCACCTGCAGTCCTATTGCTACTCCTACAGCATTAAAGGTACAACCTAAGCCTGCTGATTCTGACCCTTTTGATGCATTCACTTACAGAAGTATAGTCGGAGCATTGCAATATCCGACCTTTACTGCCCGGCCCACACTTGAAGGGCGTGTTACACATGGGAACTTGTGAATCTTCCTCACCTGTGTGTCGGGCTTGGGTCGTTTTGCAAGTCCCACTGTGGGTGACTTCAAGGAAGTCAAACGTATTCTTCGGTTTGTCAAAGGCACTGCTGACTCTGGTCTACATTACCTCAAACAGAGCCCTACTACACTCTATGCCTATAGTGACGCTGATTGGGCAGGATGCCCTACAACTCGTAGAAGCACTGGTGGCTTTTGTGTCTTTTTTGGGGCAAATTGTATTTCTTGGAGCTCCAAGAAACAACCCATGTGGCCAGGTCCAGCTCTGAAGCTGAATACCGTTCCATGGCATCCACTACTGCAGAACTTGTTTGGATCACTCATCTTCTTCGTGATATTGGTATCGGCTTAACCAAACCTCCTCAGTTGCTATGTGATAATCTTAGTGCCCTCTATATGACAATAAACCCTATGTTTCACTCTCGGTCCAAACATTTTGAGATCGACTATCATTTTGTCAGAGAAAAGGTGGCAGTCCGGCATCTGATTACTCGATTTGTTCCATCTCAACACCAATTAGCGGATGTTTTCACTAAGCCTTTACCAAAGGTGCGATTTTTGGAGCTACGAAACAATCTACGTGTCCAATCACTTTCCCACGTCAGATTGCGGGGGGATGAAGAAGATAAACACTCGGACTCAAATTCAAAACAGAATTCAAAATGTGATATTCAAGAAGAGAGAGAGGAAGACTTATATGTTGGAAGAAGCAGCAGCAGCCTTGACTCTTCATAGCCGGAAATGCCTTCAGGAGAGGAGTCCTAGCGTTTGAAGATATTCGATTAGGGTTTGGAGATAATTATCCTCAAAATAGTTTTAAAATAATTTTCAGATAAATATCCTATTTATATTTTATATTTATTGTTTATCTTTATCACAAAAAGGATAAGGAGTCATTGGGTGACCGCATTTCACAGAGACGGCAAAGATGGCGGATAAAATTTTGGGGAAGAAGGTGGCGCAGCCGTGAGAAGAAACCAGGGAGATGACTGTTATTCATAATCAAATAGTAACATGGATGAATGTTACTGCTGTGAATGTTGCATCTGCTGTGAATGTTACTTGATGAATGTTACTTTCTGCTTGTGAATGGTATTTGATGACTCATGAATTCATGAATGTTCTTGCATCCTGGATGAATGTTACTTGCTTGATTCATTAATGTTACTTGATGATTGATGATTCATGAATGTTCTTTCATCCGGATGAATGTTCTTGTGAATGTTCTTGATGATTCGCTGAATTCTTGCCTGGATGAATGTTCTTGTGGGTTAGAGTTAACAATGGATATTTTTGTCAAAAGATTTGTTTCCTTTATAATCTTTGAAAATGAAAAATGTCCCTTCCGCACCCATTTCTAATTAATTAATTTACGCTTATGGCCCAAAAAAAAAAAAAAAAAAAAACAAGCAAGTAGTAACACTGGTGATGTGGATTAACTATAGATGAATATAATAAAAAACAAAATGGGTTATGAATTATAATCAAGATATGTATGATTATATATATCTAAAACGTCAAGATCAAGTATTATTGGCATTATATCATCTGTTGTCAAATCAATAATACTATACAGAATATAGTGTCAGACTTCGAAATGTTTCCGTATATTAATTTATATATTATAGAAGTTGTTTATCGTTTTGTGGTCATTGTCGGTCTTTTCAATTGCGTGGGATAAAGATGCTAGGGGTAATAGGTAATTTGGACATATATATGCAGCATTAATTGGCACTATTTGTTATTCTATCTGCCCCAAAAGGAACAATTGGTAGTAGACTAGTAGTACTAGTATTTTACATTTACATAGGGTAGGGTCATCAAGCTGGCCAACGAGAAGTTATTGTGTGGTGTCTTCGATGAGCGTTTATTTCACCAAACAAAATTTATAATATTCTCAAGACAACGGTGACTAAACAAGCTCTCTAACCTAAGCGGCGGTGTACGATTCGCATTCTTTAGTATAATTTCTACGAGGAGTCGAGTCGATCCCAAGAGACAAGTGTTTGTGAATACCAAAGTGAACGTAATTCTTAGTCTAGGTGGTCAAGTGTTTGATAAATGTTGAAATTAAAGTAAAGCAAGCTAACAAGTCTAAAAAGAGGTAGAAAGATTACACTACTAGATTTCAAAGATGGATAAGGGGACATAGCCGAACCATGATCAATAAGGCTAATCTCAACCCCAAGGATGACAAAACCGGGAGTGTGCAATATAACAAACGAACTCTTGCATTCAATTTCACGGGTGCGAACTCCTAAACCCGGTGCTAGCGTCTGAACAACTCTCTTCTAACACCTTAAGCCTTGTCAAGGTCTCGAACAACTCTCCCCTAACAAGTCATGTTTTGCACTCGAGCCGCTTAAACGTAAAAACGAGTAACCTCGTGATAAGCTCGGTTTAACAACTAAAACGAGACTACACCACGATCCCGGAACCCTTTTCCCACACCCCTCTCTCTCGAACAACTCTCAAGAGTGATGTGTGTGATTTTGACCTAGGTGATCAATCTAGCCCAAATCCGTTATAACAAGTTCTAAGACGTGAAACATGCAAGAAACAACAATAAAAAGCACTACCCACTCCCAATTTCATCACCCAAAGGGTGATTTCACCAAATTTCACATGACCCGGCTATGAAGAGAATTTAGCTACTCATTATACTAATCAAAGCATGCACCAAACAGTAAATAAGAGCCATAACAAGTAAAAGAGAAGAGAAATATACCATAAGATTGCAGAAATTCGAGTTGAGATCCAAAAAGTACAAAATAGAGAAGTAATTAAAAGGTGGTCTCTTAGTGTTAGAAATGAAAATCTAAGCTAAGAAATGGAAAGATTAAGCTAAGATGTTGTTGATTTACACTAAGAGGGAGTATTCTAAGCTATTACAAAATTCGAGCTATGAAGGGGGTAGAGTTTAGCTAAGAATATGAATAATAATCCCGAAATGGGCTAAGGAGGGTATTTATAGGTGGAGGGAAAATCCCGCGATTTTTTGTTCGAACGCCGGTTCCATAGGAGTGGAACGTGCGTTCGCTTGAAGTTCGGGCGCTTAGGGCTTTTGTCTTTCGAAACGCCGGTTTACGGGCATGGAACGTGCGTTTGAGAGGTCTGGAACGCACGTTCCAAGGTAGGGAACGTGCGTTTGAATAGTCTGGAACGCACGTTCTGGGTAATTGTTAAACCAGCGTTTGAAGGAGCTGAACTCTGTATGACTCTAGCAACTCTGGAACGCTGGTTTGAGGGTTGGAACGCCAGTTTGGAGACCTGGAACGCTGGTTTGAGGGTTGGAACGTGCGTTTGGACCCTGTGCTACCAATTCTTCACTTTTTCTCCCTTTTCCACCTCTTTTCTCGCCTCGGTTATGTTTCTCATTGTAAACCATTGCCTTTCGGGTCCTCGAGACATCAATACCCTACATCATCACAAAGACCAAAAACAACCAAAACATTCCAAAGGGTAAACGTGCTCGGGAATGGGGTCAATATCATCAAAAAGGGGTGGTAAACTATCAAAATGACGGAATTACCCCCCGTGCGAGGAACTCACAATATTACCCCGAAAGTGGTCTAAATTATCCAAAAATATGCTCGAAAATGTGGTAAACGGAGGCCAAACAATGTAGCGGAGTCACGTAAAGTTGACTCCCATCAACCACCCCACACTTAGCCTTTGCTCGTCCTCGAGTAAAATGGGCGTTTTAAAACAAACCAAGGGATTCAACTTTATGATGTAGGTGCTACTACTCACATTCTCAAGGTAAACACAAAGTAAGAAACACGAACATATACACATTGGTGCAACATTATCAAGAAAATGGAGTGTGTGTGGTGCCAAGCTAAAACCAAATGCTCAAAATGATTGTCGGGGCTTGAATCCCAACCAAAAATCTACCAACCGTTTCATAATCACGAGCCTCTCCACTAATCTAGTTTACTAAGTTTGGACACGATCGGGCAGGACTTGAGCGGTTATAACGTTAGGCTAGGGAAATTTCGGTTAATCGAAAGGGGTATTTTGGGAACTGGAGAAAAGAAGTACGAGTGAACCTAAACAACCAAGTACCATCTCAACTTTATCATACAAACCACCCCAAAACTCCTTTTTGATCAACTTTGACACCTTGGGAACCATAGGATACTAACGCACCCGAACTCATTGCCAAACTCGAACAAGAGTTATGAGGTGAGATCGACTATATTTCAAGTGTCATATGAGGTGATCCTCTCTTTTTTTTCTTTTTTTCTTTTCTTTTCTTTTTTTTTCTTTTTTTTTTTTTTTTTTTTTAAGATCGAATACATTCAACACTTTATCTCACTATCCCAACTCCAACATCATAAGTAAAACTTTTTCGAGCTCATTACTTTGACTCCACGCCTTTATTTCTATGTACATCCTCTCTTTTTTTTTCTTTTTTTCTTTTCTTTTCTTTTTTTTTTCTTTTTTTTTTCTTTTTTTTTTAAGGAAGAGATAGAAACACTCGTCCTCGGTGTGTGAAGAGATTTTCTTTTATTTTGGCCCAAGAGCCGGGAACACCAAGCCCAAACGAGCTCCTCAACACTTTATAGCTCAAAATGAGAAACAACAACCCAATCAAAAACATCATCTCCCAAAAGTCGAAATCACCCCACACTTGCCTTAGCAAGTGTGGTCTAACAAAGGATTAAGTCCACTCGTAGGGTAAAAATGAAGGAAATGTGACCATAAATAAGGCTCAAGGGTAGGTTTCCTTCGACTATGTAACATCCAATCTCGGCCGCTTGTGGGCTATCAGGTCCCTGTCTCTCGCTATCGGCCCTCCCGGTGAAAGGTATGGTAGGTGTGGGTGGAGGTAAAGTGGTGGAGGAGGTGGAAGGTCCGTTGGTGGAATGGTGGTGGTAGTACTAGTGGTGGAAGTAGTGGAGGTAGGGGTGAAAGGTTGGAGGACCGTGTGGATGAGCGCTTGGAAGGCCGAGAAGCGAGCGAACGAGCATTGAACGACTTAGGCATGATAGGCAAAACTTTGCTCTTTCTAATCTCGATCATCTGCGTATACTCACCAACTCGTGCATCACGACACAACCCGTAAATCAAGTAGGGGCACATAATCAATCGACGCTTGTTTTTCTCGGTTCTCCCGAAATTCCGCAAAAATTGTCCTCCCCGTCTACTTTCAACTTATAATGCAAGGCGTACAACAACTGTAGATCCTTAATGTGAAAATGTGTGATGTTGTCCTTAGGTAGTAGACGATTACGGAGAACTTTGGCTAAAGTGGCCATGTAAAAGAACGCCAAAACCGGAGGATCCTCATACTAGTAAGAGACTAAGGTTAAATGTTCCGGTTATTTGGCTATGGTAGGGTCAAAAGAACGCCAAAACCGTCATCCCGTATCCCTCTTAGGTAAACATGACATTTCGTCTCGAATAGTGATATGAAAGGTGGTAGCAATCCAAATTGTGCACAAAGTGTAGCGTCGTGAAAGTAATAAACAAAGATAATATCAAACCTCAATGCACGTATGTTCGGGGTCCCGAGGTCTCCCCACCCCACACTTAAACGAAACACTTGTCCTCGACTTAACCAAAACCCGTACTCGAAACTACACCCTCGTATAAGTCCATCCCGAAACCTAAAGCGAGAACAAAAGAAACAAAGAAAGCGTAGGCACGGGAAAAGTCCACGTGCTTAAAGATCAAGCAATAGGCGAACGGGTGCGTAAGAAAACGAGTTTATGCCTCGAAACGATATCAAAGCATGCCGAGGGGAATGGGATATGCAATGGACGGATACAATATAACAATAAAACTCGAACATCCACGCATGCGAATCAAAGGGAGAAAAACATGCACGGTCAAACGGTCGGGGCCGAACAATGATTACATGTGCGTATCAAAAGTGAAGAATGTAAAAACATCAAAAGTACCCACAAATAAATGAAAAACGGACTAGCCAAAATAAGCCGCACTTTCTCGAAAAGAAAAGCGAAAACAATGAAAAACAAGCTAGTCGTCCTGCGGCCACAGTACATCAAGCCGAGGATCTGTGTCTTTCGGAAGATGGTGCGATCCACAAAGAAGAAGCTGCACTCTCGAGGGGCTGTGTAGTCTCGGCGACACACTCCGTCCCCGCCTCGTACCCCGTCTCTGTCCTCAACATCCAACGAATCATCCGCCTCGGTCTACATACGAACCTCGACCCTCGTCGGACTCATCCTCTAATGGCTCTCGGTAATCCGCTGCGGATCGGCCTCTATCTCGGTGTGTGTTTGGAAGGCCAGGCGTAGTATCCAAGTCTCGTGCGGAAGATGGACCCGCCGAGCACGAGCTGTTGCCTTCCTTACGGTTCTTCGGCGGCCCATTCATCGCTGATCCGCAGTTGTCCATCCAATCTCGCCGCTTGTGGGCTATCAACGGTCCACTGTCTCTCGCTTAGCCACGGCCCTCAATGGTGGTGGTAGTAGTGAGGGGAGGTGGTGGCATGGCGAGGGTGGTGGAAGTAGTGGAGGTAGGGGTGAAAGGTTGGAGGACCGGACTTAGGCATGATAGGCAAAACTTTGCTCTTTCTAATCGATCATCTGCATACTCACCAACTCGTGCATCACGACACAACCCGTAAATCAAGTAGGGGCACATAATCAATCGACGCTTGTTTTTCTGGTTCTCCCGAAATTCCGCAAAAATTGTCCTCCCCACGTCTACTTTCAACTTATAATGCAAGGCGTACAACAACTGTAGATCCTTAATGTGAAAATGTGTGATGTTGTCCTTAGGTAGTAGACGATTACCGGGAGAACTTAGCCTTGACTTTCCGGTCCGTCGGGCCAAGTCGTCGTCAACAAGCGATCGCGCGTGTTACCCCTTTTGACATCCACCGCAACTCGGGGTTGATTTCTATCCTCATCCGCTCCAAGGGGTCCTCGCATTGCTACCCCAACTATTCTTGTCCCGAAACCACTCCTCATAATGATCGCCCACGATAGTCGGTGTCCTATAAAAACCATTAATCGCCGCGACCGACCATGGGACATTCACTCCACGCACCCAAACAGTCCCTCTCTCTAAGTCGCCCACGATAAAGTTGGCATACCATTCCCGGACTATCGACAAGTTCGAGTTGCCCTCGGGTTCCAAGATAAGGTTATTCCAACCCTACTCCTCGCATTATCCACAAACGATTTCGGTACCACCTTCAAATCTAGCCCTCTTTCAAAGCACATTTTTTTATCAACCACGAACTCCTCGTAATTGCTCAAAGCTTGGGGCGTGGAGAAACGCATGTCGTAAGGAAGAGGGTCGGATGAGGCGGAGAAGCTACTTGGGGTTGCGGCTCGGTGGAAGTCGAGGAATAGGTTGGGTAGGTGGAGGGTGTGGGGGTTGAGAAACTAGTTGAGCCGGTTGGGAACCGGGGGACGAGCGACCCCGGGTGTGACACGGGACGGGGGTGCCTCACTCGTCAAACTCCGCAGCCTCTCACTGCTATCATCATCCTTCTCCATCGCTTGCTAGAGTTTCGACCTTCGGTATCGGGCTCAAAATCATCATCCGATGTCTCATCTCTAAGGCTTGTCCCACCCTAAGAGCTCTAGGGTTCGCGCTCAAACCTCTCCCCGGTTCACGATTCTAATCCCACCGCCTCTAGTTCGTACCGCCATTGTTTTCTGTTTCTTGGATTGGCTCTTACCAACAACGAGCATCTTGCCCTTCCCTTTATCCCCTATCTCCTTTCGTTTACCCCCGCCATCTTCCTAAATTAAGAGCAACTACACCACAACCAAACACAAGGCAAACCGACCCGATTATCATCCAATACGGGATTTCAAAACAACCAAACCAAACCATCCATCACACAACCACCACACATCACAAGGCCAAGAACACGATAAACAAACAAGAAACAAGGTACATAATCAATGACAATTCACAAACGGGGTAGGGAAAAAAAATTGAAAAAAAAAAAAAAAAAAAAAAAAAAAAAATTTATAATATTCTCAAGACAACGGTGACTAAACAAGCTCTCTAACCGGCAGTGTACCGGGTCGATTGCTAGTATAGCTACAGGAGTCCGAGGTCGATCCCAAGAGACAAGTGTTTGTGAATACCAAAGTGAACGTAATTCTTAGTCTAGGTGGTCAAGTGTTTGATAAATGTTGAAATTAAAGTAAAGCAAGCTAACAAGTCTAAAAAGAGGTAGAAAGATTACACTACTAGATTTCAAAGATGGATAAGGGGACATAGCCGAACCATGATCAATAAGGCTAATCTCAACCCCAAGGATGACAAAACCGGGAGTGTGCAATATAACAAACGAACTCTTGCATTCAATTTCACGGGTGCGAACTCCTAAACCCGGTGCTAGCGTACGAACAACTCTCTTCTAACACCTTAAGCCTTGTCAAGGTCCGAACAACTCTCCCAACAAGTCATGTTTTGCACTCGAGCCGCTTAAACGTAAAAACGAGTAACCTCGTGATAAGCTCGGTTTAACAACTAAAACGAGACTACACCACGATCCCGGAACCACTTTTCCCACACCCTCTCTCTACGAACAACTCTCAAGAGTGATGTGTGTGATTTTGACCTAGGTGATCAATCTAGCCCAAATCCGTTATAACAAGTTCTAAGACGTGAAACATGCAAGAAACAACAATAAAAAGCACTACCCACTCCCAATTTCATCACCCAAAGGGTGATTTCACCAAATTTCACATGACCCGGCTATGAAGAGAATTTAGCTACTCATTATACTAATCAAAGCATGCACCAAACAAGAATAAGAGCCATAACAAGTAAAAGAGAAGAGAAATATACCATAAGATTGCGAAATTCGAGTTGAGATCCAAAAAGTACAAAATAGAGAAGTAATTAAAAGTGGTCTCTTAGTGTTAGAAATGAAAATCTAAGCTAAGAAATGGAAAGATTAAGCTAAGATGTTGTTGATTTACACTAAGAGGGAGTATTCTAAGCTATTACAAAATTCGAGCTATGAAGGGGGTAGAGTTTAGCTAAGAATATGAATAATAATCCCGAATGGGCTAAGGAGGGTATTTATAGGTGGAGGGGGAAAATCCTGCCAGTGATTTTTGGTTCGAACGCCGGTTCCATAGGAGTGGAACGTGCGTTAACGCGAAGTTCGGGCGACTAGGGCTTTTGTCTTTCGAAACGCCGGTTTACGGGCATGGAACGTGCGTTTGAGAGGTACGGAACGCACGTTCCAAGGTAGGGAACGTGCGTTTGAATAGTCCGGAACGCACGTTCGGGTAATTGTTAAACCGGCGTTTGAAGGAGCCGAACTCGTATGACTCTAGCAACTCGGAACGCCGGTTTGAGGGTTGGAACGCCGGTTGGAGACACCGGAACGGTTTGGTTTGAGGGTTGGAACGTGCGTTTGGACCCCGTGCTACCAATTCTTCACTTTTTCTCCCTTTTCCACCTCTTTTCTCGCCTCGGTTATGTTTCTCATTGTAAACCATTGCCTTTCGGGTCCTCGAGACATCAATACCCTACATCATCACAAAGACCAAAAACAACCAAAACATTCCAAAGGGTAAACGTGCTCGGGAATGGGGTCAATATCATCAAAAAGGGGTGGTAAACTATCAAAATGACATATAATCTTATTCTGATTGTTTCATTTGTCATTTCACGACAAATTTTCTCATCACATAATAACTTCACGAAACGCCAAACTGCTTCTACTCAGTAGGGTTTTATTTTATTGCTGCCCTATAGGGCCAAAAGAAAGAAAGCCGTACAATTTTGGGGCTTTGGGTCTTTTGTCTTTGCATAGTCTCTAGACATAGGGTAATTCTGATGAATAAATTTTCTATTAAAACAAACAGTCGAACGAGTATTATATGTCTTCGTAGATAAAATAATTTTGTCTTTTTTTTTTTTATAAGTGACAGTGATCTGACGATCCGTTTTAATAGAGAATTTATGCATCAGAATTTTTCTTAAAAATGTAAATCTACGTCAAATATTTATTTCGTGTATCACTGATTGTTTTTACGGGAGATTATACCAATCAACGAGTCATAATATATTTTATACCCAATTGATCTATGCGAAAAAGCTTAAGAATGGAAAGCAAAATAATATATTGACGCGTAGAGATGTTTGAACTCTATACCCCTTGCTATAATATAATGTTGGATGAGTCGCCATGTCTTCAAAAACATAGAATGACAAAGAGGAAGACGATCAACATCACAACTAATTGTGATACAAATATATAGTTAAGCGGTTAAACGAATTAATATAGTCGTTCGTGAACAAATTCGTATTCAACTTATTAGTGGTCGTCATTGTTTGTTCGTTTATCTTAACGAACTAAATTTAAGTATAATTGTAGGTTTGTTTCCTAAACGAAGGAACACGAGGTTGACTCGCAAACCTGCTTATATAGATAAAACAATTTATAACATAACCCTAACTCATCATATGATAAGTCGATCATTAAATTCATGTAAGAGAGACTAGACTTCTGATATTTATATTTAGAGAATTCATCTAATATTTTTTGTTGTATGATGTATGTAATATGATGTATAATTTGTTATTTTTTACATTTGCAATTATATTCTATAACTTAGAGAGCTGAACTCGAGCTGAATCGAGTCAAAAGGCAAAAATATGTTCAACAAGCCGAATTCAAACACGACCTCTGACAATTCATCTTTTGAACGAACGGAGCTTGAACATAATTTTATGTTCGTTTAACAAACGAACGAGCTCGTGAGTTAAACGAGCTTGAGTTTAAACAACCGATACTCAGCTTTACTAGGCCTGGTTAATTAATTAACCCAACCCAAAGATAGCCCAAATGCCCGCTCCCACAACAACTTCGTGAATGATGTAAATAGAGCGTTATACTTCAATGGCCTACCTACAAGATTGTCTGTACACTTTTTTTTTTTTCTAGATTGAAGTCGATTCAGTGGATCCAACTCCTACATCCCAACTCACCAGCAATACTTGTCATTATAGCACCCCGTTTTTTATTTTGTTTTTTTTATGACACGGAGGAATACCTCTCGTTCAAGGGAAATTATTGGATGCACCCGTTATATATATGCAGAGTGCACCAATATGACAAGATATTGATCGTTTATTTTTAAACTGAATTCAAATTGTGTGGTCCGGTCCAGATTTGTTTACCTGTCAGTTCGGTACATGTAGATATACCACACAAAAACTTCTCTGGCTCAAAGCCATAATTATATTATTTCTTGATTAGAATGGTGAGTCAGTGATGAATATTGGCAGGGCAAAAGATACAAAAAGGAGCATGCATTGCATGCATTAATAAATCCCAGTATATATGTACTAAGTAATCACGAGAGATGGAGCCAAATAGAATCAGTTGCACTTGTCTGGAAAGTTATTGTGTAGCATCTTTTATTTACACCGAAATAACGGGTAAACAAATCTGAACCGAACCACGTACAGTTTGAATTCAGTTTAGAAATAAAAGATCCATGTCGTGCTACATATATGCACTCCGATCCGCATATGGCGGGTGCACCAATAACCCCAATAACTTCCCCTTTTGTCTGTGAAATACAAAATTCTCTATACTATCAATCCTTCCCTTCCCTTTCCCTATAGCATGCATGCAGCTGTAAGTCACATGCCCTTAATATGTCTCTTGATTGGTTTTGATGTTATCTTCAATTCTAACTTTTTTTCATGCTTTCGGCCAAAATAAAAAAGTGTGTTGTTAAAAGCTGCTGCTTTTTATTCTTTTGGCAATTACCTATCTATCTGAAGACTACTGATATCATACCCTTTGAAACACTTTTGTTTTTAGTTATATGCCTCCTCTCTTCTTATATTCATTATTAATTCTTTGTTTAATTACTATGTCATTTTTGTAAGTAGTTTGTATCTAGTCACATTCAATATATATATATATTTATTTTTTTTCTGCATTGTAATTTTTATTAAGGACAAGCCAAGAGCTGAAAGAAACAAAGTAGCAATGTTCTAGTACAATGTGTAGACGCAGGAAACAAAACTAGCTAGGAGAAGCAGTAGGAGATATAAAGTGCAACCAAATTACAGATTTTAATTTGATAGTTAAAAGGATTAAGTTTCCATTCACGTACTCCGATCATATATTATATTCATTTATTTTTACTCTCCTTCATGTGTATTAAGGGCATGCAAGATAAAAGACCGCAGAATGTATAGACATAATTAATGTATTACATTTGATACAACACGTATATATATCATAAAATATTTGTTGGTCGATAAAATGAATAGTACACAACATGATACTTGCTGTTGCCAATCGAAAAGAATCTCTTATGCAGCATGCATGCTATATATATGAAGACAGACTTACAAAATGCAGAATGGCATCTCTGTATCACTCCATCAAATCGCCATATAGGCTATAGCTTTGTTTCTGTTAAAATCTTTGTTTTTTTATTTCACTTTTTTTTAAGGGCACTAGCTAGGGCTTAGAGGTATTTTCATGTCTACCTTTTTTTTTTGACATATACATCTCCATAGCTCTGTCTCATGAACTGTAGATTTCTTTGTCTTTTTTTTATTTTTTTGTTTGTCTTTGGATTTATCCGTCACGTGACCATGTACGTAGCCTATTTTTGGAACTATGATGCGAAAGCTTTTGTATTAACAAAATTTGACATCAAGGAAATCAAAGCTTTTTAAGCTATGTTGCACAGACGTGAACACGGACACGTCGCACGACACGATACGGACACGGCGATACGGCTAGCTAATTTCAAAATTTAAAGACACGACACGCCGCGCGCGTTATATATATATATATATATATATATATATATATATATAATAAAATATATATAATGTCAATTTATCAAAAAAAATATTCGTAAACATCTGAAAAAACTAGACAAAATAAGATATGTATTACATAAACTCTATGAATATCTAGAATAGATATTCGACCTTTATATGGTGCCAAAAAAAATTGTGATTGACCTTCAAAATATTACAAATTGTAAAAATGATTGTTTATCAACAAAAAAAACATATAAACTTGATACGACGTATTATTTATTTAATTATTATCGAAATGAAAATCATATATTTTAACGTTTTTATTGAAGAAAACTTAAATAAAGAAAAAATAAAAATAAATCCTGGGTTCAGGAGTGTCGGGGAGTATCGGTGCCGTGTCAGGGAGTGCCGACAGTGTGTCGGAAGCGTGTCGGATATTTAAATTTTGAATAATATTAATTTAATCAACTGACACGTTTCGGACACGGTGTCGGAGCGTGTCGTGTCGTGTCTTGTGTCGGACACGGCGCACGGCGACCGGATTGAAGTGTCGGTGCATCATAGCTTTTAAGTCTTATTATCACTTAATCTAAATAGATTAAATTGTAGTCAAAGGTGGACCCTGTTAGAAATAAGAATACTCTACATTGTACCTATAGAAAAATATGTCGGACCCCGTGAAAAAATTATTTACGGACTCCGTTGAATATAATTTCTGGATCCGCATGATTGTAGTAGTTGTATATTTAATTAGTCTTGTTTACTGACTATGTCAACCCCTAAAAACCTAAACATCATAGATAAAATACTTGATTTTTTGGCTTAAAGCCTTCGGTATCCGAGACTAACTAGCCTGACTAATTCGTAGTTCGGTCTGGATCATATATACAGAGTCTGACACTGAGGAAAATCAAATATTCTGATCTAATATTTGATTTGTTTTGGTTTAGTTATGGTCATGCATGGATCATCATCTACCAATAAAATGTTTTAGAAGGGGGTTAAAATTTGAAATATAGGAATTATAAATATATGATCCACTATTTTATCTTAAATTCTATTGGTTATGAAACATCAAGCCATATTTGCTATATTATCGCTCGAAATTTTGTATTCCTAATGGACTCAAGGAAAGAGTTAGTGTGAATCTCATTTACACTCAGATGTTTTAACCAGAGAAAGATCCATCAATTTGGGATATGAGCTTATTTGAAAGTTTTTATTTTATTTATTATATATTATCAACAACGAGGTCTGAAACTTAAAAATGAAGAGAATGTCAGAAAAGTGTGACTTGATCTCTAATTCAATGGAATCAATCTGTTAGTCAGCTGAGTGATGGTCAGCTGACTAGTGTATTCGAATCTGGGAAGTCAACTGAAGTGGTAGTTGTGGTCGTCTGCCAGCAGAGTTGAGTCTGCTGAGTCGGTTCTACATCTGATATGGGGCAAGTCAGCAGGGTATTGTCAGCAGGGAAATATCAGCAAGGTATTGTTAGCAGGGTAATATCAGCAGGGCAAATGTCAGCATGTTACGTATGGTGGAGTCAGCTGAGCTGAGTTCACATCTGGGGGTATTGTAGTCATCTATGGTTTGGTGACTATAAATACACATATGTTGTAACCTTGTACACTTGCAGCAAATTAGTGGAAGCAATTGCTGATGCAATTGCAGAGTCTGTAAAATCTCCAGTGATAATATAATCTCCTCGTTTCTGCCCGTGGACTAGTCGGCATATTGCCGAAACCACGTTAAATCCTGTGTTATTGTTTCTTGTGTGATTTATTCTTTCTCGTTTATTCTTGATTATTGCAATCCATTTTTATCCCTGACGGTCCTGTTATAACAGAGAAAAAGGAGACGATTACTCTCTATAGACAAAGATGTAACCTTTAAATTCCCCTCCCGGTGTCTCGAGAGTTGAATCAAGGGGTTCTTGACATCTTGTAAGCAGGGGCGGCTGCAGGATTTTTGTAATACGGATCAAGGTCGAGAATAACACATCCTATTATAAGTTTTTAATACATTAACTTTAAATTTCCAAGTGTAGATACGGGTCAAGGACAATATTTTAAAATTTTAACAGGCCAGTTAGTATATATTAATGATAAAATTTTCAAAAATGATAAAAAAAATACACTGAATTTTTTTTTATTTTTTTTTTTTTTTGAATTAGGAGTCAGTTGACCCCAACCCACCCTTGGTGCAGCCGCCCCTGCTTGTAAGCGTGTCAACCCATAAGGAAGGTTTTGTCCCAATTTGACTAGACGGTCAGCAATACGGTTGCCTTCCCTTTGTTTGTGTACATACTAACTTCCCAATCCTTCTTCGTCAAAAAACAACAATCTTGAAACATATTCAAATAGAATTTCTTGAGTATGAAAATGAAATCTATACATCTTCAATATTTTCTTCTTTAAGGCATGCATCATAGATGTGTACAAGATGTTAAAAGAGATGTTGGATGTATGATGTGCCATGATGGTGGATGATGCATCATAGATGTCAAGTAAAAAACAGATGTTGTGTTGCAATATACAATACAGGGTGAGATCGAATGGCAGGGCAATTCTCCTTTGGCAAAAACAATGTATATATGACGCATATATATGTATATGGACACACACACACATTACACATATGCATGTACATGTTCTTCCTGCCAAAGGAGAGTCGCACTGTTATTCTGTCCTCACCATTTTGTTTTTCTTAATTGGTTTGAACATCCTGCACAAGCATGCTGTAAGAAAAGAAAAAAAAGGTTCGACATACCATCTTTTATATGAGAAATGGTCGCACCTGCATTGGGAATTTGGGATATGCCATAAAATCCAATAGCATATGCTGGGAGTATTCATACATAAATTCCATTTTGTACTCACATTTTTTTTTTTTTTGAGGGCGTACTCACATTTTCGTGGTCCTGTTTTATGCAACATATATATTGCTCAGTAACTTTTTGTGCTCTTTGTGATTCTTTATTTTTTTCTTTTCATGAACACATTTACTTAAAAGTATAAGCATAAATGCAAAATTATTCTTGTAACTTGGGTGAGTAAAGTTCTAGTCTTTTTTTTTTTTTTTTTTTTTGCTCCGATTACATTTTTAGTGTTTTTTTTTTGGTGTGTGTGTGATTTCAGTCCTTTGGTGCCGGAAGATGGTGAAACGTCTTCATGTGACACTAAAAATGCCAAAAAAAAAAAAAAAATCGAGACGTCTTCATGTGACACTAAAAATGCCAACAAAAAAAAAAATGGAGATTTTTTTTCGCAAAATACGTCCCCTAACTTGACATAATTAAGAGAGAACGTCCTCTTTGTTTGTTTAAATGAGGAACTTTGCAATTTTTGCATTAAAGTTGATTTTTTTTTTCACTTTCAATGGCACGTCACCAAAATCCTACCCAAGTTTTACCACATCAGCAACCTCCGGCGTTAAAGGACAGAAATTGAATTTGAAAAAAAAAAAAGAAGAAGCACGTTATAGGACTAAAATCACAACCAAAGCCAAAATAAAAAAACAAAAACTCAGCCCATTACAAGACTAATTTTCACTTGGGCTTACATTCGTAATTCGTTATGCAGAATATGTTGAAGCATAGGAACTCAACCTGAAAAGCATATCCCATGACCCATATATATAATATATATATATATATGTGTGTACATGTATGGATTAATTGATTTTACCACTTTGCCCTGGCCAGACATGCTGTTTGATCCTTTTTGTTTTCCTGAAAAATCCATTGTTTTATTACTTAAATTTTAGCATGTATAACTCTCAACATTCATTGACATATCCCTTCAAAAAAAGAAACATTCATTGACATATGCATTTTCACTTGGGAAGACACTCAGTAAATCTATTTTTACTTTTATGACAATTATGAGCATCCACTAACTGCCTGTTTCAATTTTTTATTTTTGGCTTCCTTAATAGCTTTATCTTTACAACTTCTAGAATAGGGATTTTTTTCTAGCATATACTGTTTGCATGAATTTTTTTAACCCAATTTCCCTACACCTATAAATACAATACATTGAAATAAGTCTTCATCAAACTGCATGAGTAGATATTCAAAGTGTATTGTTACATTACTGGGCAATACTTCTTCGGCAGTAGCTTATATGTATATTAGCTCCTTGCCAAAGGAGATTTGCCCCGCAATTCAGCTATACAACAACTTACATGGTTGGATCTAAGGGGTAGTACGTGGTAGTCTTAAGACTGTCCTATTATAATTTATTGGATCCGCCAGTATCAAATGAGTATCATCTACAATTTCTACATGAAATGGTAAGATATTCCCCTAAACTAAAAACATCACGATAATTAATTCATTGGCAAGGCTACTTGTATAACATTTGTTTCACTTTGTCTCATGTATTCACATTTCGTTTACAAGAGCAATACAACACTTAT
Source organism: Gentiana straminea (assembly GCA_036785695.1). Taxonomy (NCBI): domain Eukaryota; kingdom Viridiplantae; phylum Streptophyta; class Magnoliopsida; order Gentianales; family Gentianaceae; genus Gentiana; species Gentiana straminea. The sequence continues at coordinate 1,475,474 of JAVUPR010000423.1, read as the reverse complement.
ACGAGCATACAACATCATGAGATAAGAGGATACCGCTTACAAGATATACTGAGTTTTTATATTGTCATGAGTTTTGTGTGTTATTGTAAGATCATCAATGTGGTGCTGTGCGTGTGTTCGTTTAACAATGATTAGATACCCCTTACTAAGAAACAAAGAGAAGGAAGTTGTCTAACCATGTATATATCGATGCGCTAGAAATAGGGAATTCCGACCATCAATATCCTTGGTTGCATCCATTTATGATTTCGTGGCCCGAGCTAGTGCCAATTCCGAAAAGGTGACAAAGGATATGCCAAATTTATCTCAATTTGTTTGAAGAAGATCTCGTTGTGCCATTCGGTGCATGATTAGAGGATTTAAGCCTTGTAGGATTGACTGATGTCCGGGAAGCCTCACGACGGCAAAAACTTTTAAACATAGGCAAAAAAAAAGGACATTTTATGCAAAAAGTTAACAACACTGAAATGAGCTCATCACATCCTATGTCGAAAAACCAAATTGAAGTAGACACGGTGAGACAACAAAATGAGACAAATGAAAAGAAATTCACCAGCAAAAGATATTCATCATCAGCTACACCTGTTGCAAATCGGAAAGGAAAGCAATGAACTTTTCCATCTACCATCCAGGTTACCTCATCATTCAGGTCGTTCCGGCAATGGATTCTCAAAGAAATTTTTAGATCCATCATCATCATCATAGCCTAAAAAAAATGGAACAAATAAAGACGGAAACATAAAGAACCACGGTGGTTGGTGAGGGGAATCGGAAAGTGAAATTACCGATGCCAATAAATTGCTTCTGATAAAAATGAGGATAAAATCCGTCTTTATACAACCCTCTTTTAGAATGAAGATGCACCCGTAGATTCATCTGAATGGGTAAGAGAGCAGTTGGTTTTGCAAAACCATGTTTGCAGCAACGAAAACGGGGAATGAATTTCCTGTTGTTTTGATCGGTAAGAACATTAAACGACGTCCGTTTTTCGCATGAAGGACAGCCATGACCCAATAAAGTAAAAATCTGGAAGAAATGGAGCTACAAAATAACCAAAATTCAAGTCAAGGAAATCCTCTTACTACAACAAACTAGGTAAAGACATCCCAAAAGAGTAAACCTTGTTAAGTTTCTAAGTTGATCCATAATATTACAACAAAACAAGAGCAAACCTTGTTCAGTTTCTTCTAAGTTGCTCCATTATATCAGTTCTACAGGCATGCCATGATTTAAAAAAAAAAGACTACAAGAACCACAAAGAGAAGCTAATGTTACGCAGCTTTAACCTTCGTATCGCCCACGACATTCAATATCGGAAGACTGGTTAAGAAATCATCAAGACCCTCAAAGAAACCACCTCCCTCAATGATGATATCCTCCATCCTTCGTCCAGATGCATTGCCTTGGCTTGCCCTTACCCTACTACCCACATGCTCCTCTGCTTCATTGCTGAATTCTACATTCAGATCTAACCTGCCTAACTCCTTTGCCTTTCTCGCTGATTGCCTCCTGGGAGCAGTTAAAGTTCCTTTCTTGCCTAACTCCGCAACCTCTTTCTTGACTGATTCAGTGACCCCTTTCTTAACAGACTCGGCAGCACCTTCCTTGATGGACTCTGTGTCAGGCACATTAGGGATCTCTGCGCCGCACTGTTGAAGCACAACACCGCCTGAAAGAGTGTCATTGCCAACGCCGTTGACATTCTTTACACTATCCACCTGTGTTTTTCTCAACTGTCTGCCAGAAGACATCACTGCCCCTTTCCTTTTTACATGTCTTGTTTTAGTCCTCCCCGTTCTCTTCTTCCCAAAGTTTCGCCAATCGTCATCAGATTCATCACTTGGCTCTGAGTATTCCAAGACATCATCTTCAACATAGGTTTTTCTTGGTGCAGAGATTGTCCTGCCTCCGGTATACCCACCACCACCCCTCGATGGCTGCTGCATGTTGTTATTAGCATTCCAACCTCCGAAATAGTTCACATTACCAGAACTCCCATAGTTTCCTACCCCTGCCCCTGTCCCTGCTGGGCCATTAAAAACAGGAGAAAAAGGAGTCCACTTTCCATTAACACCTGCATTTCTATCCAAAACATTCATTGAAACACCTAACGGTATTGTTCCCCAACAACAAAAGTAAGACTCTTCCCCCTCCACAATTGGTGGGGGCGATGGAATAGCCTCCCCATGAAAAGCCTTCCTGCATTTCTTATTTTGACATTTGAAGATGCACTCAACATAATCATTAGGATACTGAAACATGTAATAACAGTATGGACATGCTGTCCAGAAGCTCGATTCATCATCAATTGATGACTGATTTACTCTTGTCTCCTCCTCCTTATTCTCTCCACCCTCAACATTTCTATTCATGTTATTTTCATTTTGAGCACTACCAATATGAGCATTATTAGTACCACCAACACTGCCGGAAAAGTTTTCTCTAGCATTACCGTCCGTCCAATGCTGCTCCTTTCTCTGCTGCTGTGGCTGTGGTTGTGGCTGTGGCTGGTGTTGTGGCTGGTACTGCATCGGCTGTGGCAGGTGTTGTGGCTGCTGTCCTTTATGTAGGCCTTGGGCCTGGGGTTGAAATGGCTGCTGCTGAAACTGAGGCTGTGGTGGTGGCGGTGCCTGTGGTTGAGACTGCCAAACTTGTTCTCTACTCAGATTCAACTGTGGTGGAATAGAGTGAGGCACCTGCTCAGGAAGCTGTAAATTGACATGTTCTCTACTCATACCACCAAGCAGTTGTTGCATTTCATTAACTTGACCAGTAACCATACCTTGCTGTGCCGGCTGCGGTGGTGGCTGGTGGTGGTGGTGCTGTGGCTGTGGCATCACTTGAAAATTAAGCTCGAAAGGCTGCTGGTGGTGATAATTAACTTGCTCACGGCTAGCACCACCACTAAATATAGGATTAAATCCACCACCAACACCACTAGGTGAATTGACAGCCAAATGAGCCATGAATTCGTTATCATACATAGCTTTTCTAGAAGGATTCGAAAGTACTGACCAGGCACTCATCACCAAATTAAAAGCTTGATCAGCATAAGAAAGCTTATTCTTCTGCGGATTCAAAAGGAGGACGAGTTTCCTGTATTGACTGGCGATTAGTTCCGAGTCATGAGTCCGGTGACCGGGTAGCTGGAGGATGGAGTACCAATCAGGCTGGTTGTTATTGATCCGCTTGTCACCGGCGATGAGAGTGTCGGCGACTGCAATTATTTGGTCAGCGTACACAAGTGACGGGTCGGACTCTCGGGCACGGGTTGCGAAGGATTTGCTACCTACCAGATCACGTCCTGCTAAGAGCTTCTCCGCTATAACTAACCACCGTAAAGCCTCCGCTTTTGTGGTGGTGCTGCTGCTGCTCGCGGTGGTTGTAAAGAACGGTAGCTCCATTATTATTTTTACTTTTTTTAATTTGAATTATTTTCCTCTCAAAAGTGTCGACTGTCGAGAAATGAGTGTTGCAGTCTTTAGAGCTGAGTGTGGCTTCAAACTGTAGAAAAAGGACACTTAGAAGGAACACATGTTAAATACTTTCTTTAAATTAAAATGAAAGGGAAAAAAAAGGTACTCCGTTTTGAAATAATTGAGACAGTTGTTAAAAAGATTTAGAGGGTAATTGTCTAAAAAGACACATATTAGACTTAGGTAAATAGGATACATTTAAATCTTAATTGGTTATAAGGACATAAAATTAGTACATAGACCAAACTACCATTTTTTCTCCCGGACGATTTTTTTTTCCTGGACGCAAAAAAAATGTGTTTTTTTTTTCCAAGAACCACCTCGATGCATTGACCACCGCAATGCAGTGACCACCCCTGATGCAATGGCCACCCTCAATGCAGAGACCCTGCGATGCAGTGACCATCCACGATGCAGAGACACCGGAATGAAGTCACACCGCGATACAGTGATCATCCCGATGCTGTGACCACCTTCGATTAGAGCTGGGCGGTTCTGGGTCCAAATCCGGGACGGACCCGGCGGTTCCCGGTTCCGAACCGGCGGATCCACAGGTCCGGCTGGTCTACGGGTCGACGGGTCCAGGAACCGGCGGTTCCACGGGTCCAACCCGGTTCTAGGTTCCACCGGACCCGGCCCGGCCCGGAACCGGCTGTTCAAGAAACCGAACGGAAAACCGGCGGTCGAACCGGCCGGAACCGGCCCGGAGGACCCGAACCGGCGGTTTTATGTTTTTTTAATTTATTTATTTTATTCCCTCCCAATCCCAACTAGCGGACCAAACACTCCAACAGTCCGACCTCCAACGTATATATATTCAAAAAATTTGAATAATTTTTATTTTATTTTAAAATATCACACATTTATCACACTATAAATACATATTCATTTCATCATTTTTTACCCACAATTCTATTCTATCTCTCATATTCTAACTCTCATATTATACTATTATCTACCATTATAATGTATTTCGGGTAGTGATTTGAAGTTGTTCTGAATAAATTCGTTTACTTTATCACATTCGAAATATATTATTTTGCAATGTCTATCATTGTGTCTGCTTTTCATTTTTTTTTTCGAAAAGAAAATGTTACTGATGAAACTACCGGGGAAGTGAATCATTCAAAATTTAAGGTTGTTTGTAACGGTTGCGAAAAAACGTATCATTATGAGCGTGGAATCGGACTTGGTTCTTATATGCGACATTTACGAATAGGGCATTCCGAGGAATATGAAAATCAATTTATATACATAATATTATAAGTATAAATCATCGTAACCACTATATGAAATATAAGTTTAATTTACTTACAAATCAATCATAAAAAATAAACAATTAGAAAACTACACATTATTCTTTAATTTACTTACAAATTATCTAGAATATAAGTTATGAAATTAAATATTATATATAGATATGAAATTAAATATTATACTAGCCGTGTTTTTTTTCCCAAAATATAGTTATGAAATTAAATATTATATATAGTTTAATAACCAATTAGAATTTATTATTAATTTTACCGAAAGTCATACAAATTTTGTAAAAAAAAATTGATTTTGTTGGAACCATTATCAGAACTGTAATCGGAACAGTGATTTGAACCGTCTGGACCCGGGAACCGCCGAGACCCGGACCCAGAGCGGGGAACCGCCAAACCCGCCGGTTCCCGGGAACCGGCTAGAAATTGAAACTGTCGGTTCCGGTTCCATTTTGGACCCGGAACCGGAGGGTCGTGCCATGGACCCGGAACCGGTCACGTCTACCTCCGATGCAGTGACCATCGCGATGCATTGACCACCGTGATGCATTGACCACCCCCGATCCATTGACCACCACGATGCAGTGGCCACCCCGATGTAGTGGCCACCCCCGATACAGCGACACCACGATACAGAGACACCGGGATGAAGTGACAACCGCGATGCAGTGACCATCACGACGCATTGACCACCCCCGATCCATTGACCACCCCGATGCAGTGGCCACCCCCGATGCAGAAACACCGCGATGTAGAGACACCAGGATGAAGTGACACCGGGATGCAGTGACTACCTCCGATGCAGTGACCATCACGATGCATTGACCACCGTTATGCACTGACCACCGCGATGCAGTGGCCACCCCGATGCAGTAGCCACCCTCGATGCAGTGACCACCCCCGATGCAGAGACACCGGGATGAAGTGACACCGCGATGCACTAACAACCGCGATGGAGTGACACCGCGATGCATTGACCACTCCCGATGCATCGCGGTGTCTCTTTAGCGTCCAGAAAAAACTTTTTTAACGTTCAGAAAAAAAAATTAAGGGTAGTTTGGTCTATGTACTAATTTTATGTCTTTATAATCAATTAAGATTTAAGTGTGTCCTAAGTGTCTAATTAAGTAGTCAAAGTACTAGTCCTTATAAACAAATATCTAAGAGATTTATTCCAAAATAACCGATGTAGTTACATTTTCAATGCAATATTTATTGTGTTTTTCCAACATCTACCATTATTTATTAAACGTGATTCGGAAAGCTCGCGAACTTAGATTGGCCTAGTAGACTTAATTTGTTTCTGTAACTTAGTTCTTCTATCTTATAGTAAATGCTTTATTGAACTTTTTTTGTACACATTGTTTATAAATAAAGATCCACTTTCAACAAAAAAAAAAGAATAAATACAAAATTACATTAATTATATAGATTAAGGTTTTTTAGTTATTTTGACATTCAAATTAAAGCATTACCTAATATCTTTAATATTAATATGCGTGATTTTAGTAACTGTCTCAGTTCTTTCGGAATGGAGAGAGTTATAAATAATTGATAGAGATTCTAAAAGGGTCTTATAATTTTTTTATTTTTTTTTAATGGATGGTCTTATATTATAATAAAAGAAATTAAAAAAATCTAAATGTCTTCCGACTCATTTTACATTATTGGTTATAATAACATTATTATTTATTAATGAGCATTACTCTGTAATTAATGATATGAAATATGTTATGTGTCATTTTGTTGGTGAATTGATACCACACATACTGTGTTTACTAGATTTCGATCATACGTTTCTTAACATAATCAGTCATTCAGAAACCAACTGAGCTAGTCATCCAGGTCAATTGATACATGTTCTATCATATGATCACATACACGATCCCCTCCCGTGCACTTGGGATCCTGTGCATTCTCCATTTCTCCACCACACAAAAAAATAAAAAGATAAAAAAAAGAAAAGGAAAAAATCATGCATAGGACACAAGTATGAACAACACGTGTGTATTATGCGTACGTGAGGGATCATGGTTCCATATGATCAATGGTTAATATACTTTTAAAGTAAACTTTTGAAGTGTTTATAGCATTATTCATCAATTTATCTAGATTTTGGTACAACATTTGTATTATAATAATATAAACCTTTATTTATATATGTAGAGTCATGTTTTTCTAAAGGAACGAGACCATCCCTGTTGGATTTAAAAAACATTTATCGACTTTCTAAAATAAAAATATTTATCGCAATTGTCATATTTATCTTGTAAATTTGATGTAGTAGTATATTATTATCATTTTTTTAGGGGACATTATTATCATTTTGTTAACACGTATTAACAACATTAACATATTTTATTTAGGATATTATGCGGTTATGTGATTATGTTACATTACATTATATTGTGTATTTAAGTAAAACTTAAAATCAGTTCAACTTAATTTTTTTTCTAAAAACAGTTCAACTTAATTTTTTTATATTCAATTCCTTAAATCCTTTATCATACTCATATCTATTTTTTTTAAACAACTAAAACATTATCCCTTAAATAATTACTTATGTTGATGATAATAATCTAAAATATTGGAGAAACAAAAAAAAAAAGAAGTTACCTAAGGAAGAGGAGTTTTATGGAGGGAGAGAAAAAAACGCAAAACACAGAAAAAAGGGCATAGAAGTAGATCTGTGTTTGAACTATTCCTACTACTACTTCAACTAGATTTATTTTACTCCGTAAGTTTTCTGTTTCCATTTAACATATATGTTTACTTTTTTTAAATAATCTATTTGCATGCGCGATTATTTCTTTATTATTGCATGAAATATGAAGATACATATGATTTCTTGTGCTTAATTTTCCTAGCAACTGAAATTGATGATTGCATGAAATCCAGGTAATCTACAAGTCTTTATTATTACCATTTCTATAGGATTTCTTGATCTTTATGTTTTTTCATAAAATATATGTGACTATGGTTAGGATGAATCTACGGGGCACCATAGTTGGGGAAAAATCCGACTCTGGAGAGATCGAATGTCACTCGCTGTGATGCACCGAAAATAGATTCATGTACAAAAGGTTTTTACCATTTTTGTAGGTAGTACAAAGAATTTACCAGGCAGTGTCTTCCATCCAACAGGTGAATGATGAATGAGCACAATCATGAAGCAATACACATGTCTAACTCTGTAATTAATAATCCGGCGAAAAGAAGGCGCGGACGACCTCGTAAAGAAGGACATTTTCATAGGAAAGATGTGGGAAGCTCACAGCAAGCATCACCAATAAATACAACATCAGAAACTGTAACAAAATCCCTCCAGCAATCTGATGAAAACATGATTGGAAAACCGGTTTCTGGCGTAATTGATGGCTGTTTTGATGCTGGCTTCTTCTTAACTGTCAAGATAGGAAACAATGGCCCTATACTACGCGGTGTCGTCTTTGAACCTGGTAAAGTTGTTCCTCTTACATCAACAAACGATATCGCCCCACAAGCTAAGTTGCATCAAAGACGAGAAATTCCTGTTAATCAAGCTCAGAATCAGTTTAGTGATATCGGGTTTCAATCCGAAAAGGGTGTACCATTAACCGAAGAGTCGCCTATTGGGCCTGGCTCTTCTTCTGCAGTAGCTGTGATAAGTCTGCCAAGCATTTTATCAAACACTTCATCAACAATGAATCAAACTCAGAATTTTAAGTATGGAAGCCACTTTATGATGCCTTCGACATCCGTAGAGAATCTTAGAATGGTTGAACAAGATGATGTGATGCAAGTATACGAAGTTTCGGTCCAATCAGATCAAAGGCTAATCAACCCAGAAACCGAATCAGGTAAAACTACGATATCATCTCAATCACCAGCTCGACAATCAGACGTAATGGGGACAGGAACAGGACTTCACCTGAATTTGGGGAATGATTTTCTCCGGTGTAATACCGACAGCTTTTTAGAAGATATATCTGCTAAAAAACCACATATTGAGGTAAATCAGGGTTCATATTTCTCTCCACAACAACAAAATACAGAGTCTGCACTTAAAGAAAGCGGATTTCAGATAAGAGAGAATGATATCAGTGATGAACATCTTCAACTTGAGGAGACTTCCATAGTTGCTCAAACACAGGATAATATACCATTCAAAGATCATCAGCGATTAGATAATGATAAGAACCTGCCTACGAATGAACATCATACCAGGCCTAATCCTGAAAATGACACTGGTAAAAATGATGGATCAAAAGTAGTAGATGTACAAGGTACGAATAATAATAATAGCAGCGGTGTGACATGATGCCACTTGATTTGGAAATTGCTGCTGCTGAAGAATCTACAGGTCCTGGAAGGCCAGAATTTGATTTTTCAAGTTCTATTGGTGGTTGCAACAATGAGAGGGAAAATTAAAAACAACAAAAAAAAAAAACTTATTAATCACATATTTTTGAAAGGATAGATACAGTCAGTAGTAGAATGCACAATAATAGTCTGTCGTGGTATTTTCAATTGGTTTTTCTGCAAGATTTTCTGTTTTTGATTGATACAAACAAATTTATTTTTTTTAAATTACAAAATAGAATCTATCAATTTGTAGTGATTGTGTTGAAAATGGTGTTATTTTTTTCTGCATGTTTTGATGTTCTGCATTGCCCAATTTGCACTAGAGCTTGGACAATGACATCAGATTTTGTTCAAGTCTTGCACTACATAATACATCAACTATGGATTTTTACTGTATCTTTCATTATACGATTTCGTGGTGTAAATTATATTATGACAAATGTTATGCTTCAATGTGTTATCGTTGTATTTCTACACATTTGTAAGCTAGATCCAACAAATGGGAGCAAATGTGATGGTTTTTTTTAAAAAGTGGTTTGCTGAACCTTGAAATATACACTAAAGAAAGTGAAATATTGGCACATGGAGTTTTTTCTAAGTCTTTAAAAATGAAATGCTATCATTTTTTTCATCAAGTACTCATTGTAACTTGATGTTTTTTAGTTGCTTTACACTCTTACCATCATAATCACTATCCAATGGCAAATAGGGGCACAAAAACATCTTACCAACTCAAAAATCAAGTTGTGTGACGATGCCGAGAATTAAACAATCCTACGTGGCACCTTTTTAGTGGCTCAACCCTAAGCATGGAAAGAAGCAATATTTAGTACTCCTACGGCAGGACTAGAGCGGCCCGGCTGTTCGCCCCATTTCCCTTCAAGTCGGCCATTGCCTAGGACTAACTTCCATTAGTCGTAAGGCCGGGTTCATCCCCGACCCCTGAAGGTCAGCCAACACTTGCACTCCACTCTTCCCATGACCGATTCTGATCGGTCATGGTAGGCCTTCAAGTCTATCTTTTCTGCTTACACGTATCCGAGCTGCTTCCGGTTCGGCTACCCTACTCCTATGAGCGGCCCGAGCACGGAAGAGTCCGACCAGTCTGGTCCGGACCATTTAGGCCAGTCAGAGTCTGGTCTTAATCTTATTTCCCACGTGTAATAAACGGATAGCCATGAACGAATCCTGAGTCATAAAGGCTCCAATATTTATCACTTAATGTGAATATTTGAATACTATAATTATCTCCTACAATTAAGGAGATTATCTAATCATAATCCATTTCCTTAGGGAACACGACAATCAGTGTCCATCATAGACACGCCACACGCTAACTCTAGGGCACAAGCCCCTCTATATAAATCATCCCTAAGGAACTACGAAGACTTGATTCCAATCCCGGCATTGGATACGTAGGCAGCTTGAGAAACAACATCTCGAGTGCAGTCTAAACCACCCCCAAAACACCCCCTCTCTCCCTATTTTTCTATGTTTCTGGAGCATCCTAAGGTTATCACCAAGAGAAATGGCCTAAAAGTTTATCTTGACGATTTTTGGATCGTCAATTGGCGCTAGAAGGAGGGTCCTTTGCTTGATAGTCCCAGGAAAGCTTCAGAATCATCATGGTGACCACACGACAACAAGCCTCCAACGCCAACAATGCTACTGAATCAGATGCTAACAACCAGACCCCACCGCCAGAAGAAGTCTCTCTAGACACAACCCACCAGAATTTGGTAGATCAGATTGCGGCCTTAGATGATGCAACGAAAGAGGCCGTCCTCAATGCCGTTTTGGCAGAGGAGGACGAAGACTGGGAAGGTCTAGAAGAAGAAGACCCCATCGATGAGAATTCACAGGATCTGCATCACTTGAACGGAGGTTCATCTGGATAAAACTCCCAGGATCAGGAACCTGAGGAGGAAGATAACCCAATGACGGCTCATGGCAGCGAACCTCCTCCCCCAAGGCGTAAAAGCAACAAAAGGGAGGATCGCTCATCATCCTCAGATATACGAAAGCAGCTGGTCGTACTTCAGGCGATGGAGGCAGCTCGCGCCGAGCTAGAGGCCATAGCAGGAAGGAAATCAGCACTCCTGGCTCTCGTATCCTCTTTTTCCGAACAGATCGACAACTACCCCCGACCCGCAAGGTTCAAGGTCCTAAAGTTGGAGCCCTACGATGGAACTAAAGACCCCCAGGATCACTTGTTCCAGTATCTCACGCACATGAATCTCGACTGTGCCCCAGAAGAGATGAAGTGCAAGGCGTTCTCGGCATTGCTTCCTGGTTGAGCTCGGGAATGGTTCAAAAAGATACCGCCCCGGACCATCTACAGTTTCGACACTTTAGGAAAGATGTTCCTCAATGCTTTTATCATGGCGAAGCCGTTCCAGAAGAATGCCACCCTCCCTCATTCTCCTTTGTGGTAGGATTACGTGGGTAGGATTACGTGGGTACAATCAGTGGGTAACATTCGGACCTTTGTGGGTAGCATTCGGACCTTTGTGGTAGGATTACGTGGGTACAATCAGTGTCCATCATAGACTGCGCTCCTTTGTGGTAGGATTACGTGAAGGGAGGCTATACGCCAAGCTGAGCAGCAAGCTCCCCGCGTCAATGAAAGAGTGTTTGGAATCAGCGTTCAAACACTGCCAAGGAGAAGAGGTCAATCGCTTGAAGCGAGAGGTGGAAAAGTCAGAACCCAAGAAGGATAAGGCTGAAGATACAAGTGACAAGAAGAGGAAGCCGTTCGGAGATCGTGCGAGCGGGTCATCCACGGGCCGACCCGAAAAGAGAAATGCCTTACAGCCACGGGATTTCCCGGTGTTAAACAGGCCTCGGGAGCAAGTGCTGGTGATCATGGAGAGAAAAGGTTTGGCAAGAACCCCTACACCGCTACGAAGTCCCTTGGACAGAAGGGACCAAAGTAAGTTTTGCACCTATCATCAAGACACTGGGCACGAGCTGGACAACTGCAGAGATTTCCAACGTGATGTGGAAGCAGCAATTGCGGATGGAAAGCTAGACGAGGTGGTAGAACGACCTCGGTACGACGAGAGTACCCATGGAGGAACTTCAATCAAGATCGTACTCGGCATGGAGAACCCCAGAGAAGAAGAGACCAGTCTCCGGACAAAGGCCAACATATGGACAACCACCGATTAACACCATCAACACCATTTTGAGAGGCCCTGGTAATGTATTTGAAGTTGGCAATGCAAACACCCGATCGGGGGGCACGCAGGCGAGCAGAGGAAGTTCGATCCCTTCTCAAGAAGTAAGCTATGGACCAAAAGACTCCCTTCCTTTGGTCCCGAACAACGAAGGTTTGATAATTGAAGCCGTGGTGAACAAGAATCTGGTGAAAAGAGTTTGCGTTGACATTGGCAACACCGTCAATGTCCTATACTTGGCGGCTTTTCAGGCTATGAATCTTAAGGAGTCCAAACTGATCCCTGTTTTATCACCTTTGTTTGGATTTGCAGGTCCCCCTATCCACCCTCAAGGGATGGTTCGGCTCGCGACAACATTCAGAAAGGAATCAGCAGGAAGGACGCTCATGGTCAATTATGTGGTGGTCAAGTCATCATCAGCATATAACATAATTTTGGGAAGACCCGCTCTGATCGATCTTCGGGCCGTGATCTCCCCAGTTCATATCAGTCTGAAGTTCCTTACCGACCACGGTCTGATGGAAATCAAAGAAGATCTGGAGGTCGCTCGAGTTGCTACGCGGCCACCATCAAGGACAAAGAATCATCTTGGGCTGATCGGTCCGGCAAGTTTTATCATTTATTGTTTTTCCCAGACTATTTCTCATTTCTGCACTTTAATTCTGTCCGCAAATTTCAGTATCTGCCTTGGATATTTTCGTTTATTTCTGCGCTTTGTTTCATCCTTTTTTATATCCTTTTTGGGGTATCCTGTTTTTATTGAATAATGGATTTCTTTGAGTCAATATTCTTGCTTTACTGTCCTTGTTTTTTCTTACTGTAAAAACCACACGACCAGTCCTTACACATTGTCCTTGAGATTTCACGCGATATGACAGTCCGATATGGCCTTGATCTCCGTGCTTTTAACGAGTAGTCATCACTAGCCTGACCCTGCTCGTCCTTTAGATTTCACGCGATATGTCAGTCCGATCTAGCCTTGATCGCCGTGCTTTTAAACGAGAAGTTAGCACTAGCCTGGCCCTGCTCGTCCTTAAAATTTCACACGAAACGTCGGTCCGACTTGGCCCTGATCGCCGTACTTTTAAACGAGAAGTCAGCACTAGCCTGGCCCTGCTCGTCTTTAACACTTCACATAAATAGTCACTCCGCACTGGCAAGTTTAATTCATCTAACTTTGCTCCGTTAGTCCTAAGATTAGTTTGATTTAGTCCTATTTGTTGCCTATTAATGTGGGATTAAAGCTACCCCACTTTAACTCCTAATCTGACAAGATTCTAGTAGATAAATTTCTGAGCCCACGAATAGAGCTCGGCCCTACATACAAAAATAAGTGTGCTTTCTGAAAACTTCAGAATGCCATAAATAAAAACTCAAATCTACGCGAGCCGAACGCACGCGTCAGGATCGACAACAAAGACTCAAAACAATTATGCCATCTAAAAATCAGACTAACAGATGGCATATAAAAATCCGATATTTCATAAATATAACTATGCAAACTTAAGTATGCCATCCAAAAACTTAGAATAATGAATGGCATACTGGGGGACAACCTCCTATCGGCAATAACAACGACAACCATCGGCAATAACAACAACAACCGTACCTAAGAACAAGTTCCACCAAAAAATTCAGAAGTAAATTAACAAAAATTATCTTTTATAGAACAAATTTTCACAAACAATTCTAAGCTTTAAGAGTCGGCATGACTCTTCTGGGGTTCGGACGGAGGGGCCGAGCCGGAAGAAGTGGCAGTAGGTTGAAGAGCATACTTGGACATAATATCCACTCACCTTGAAGTCCTGCACGCGCTCGGTGTAAGCCGTGCCCATTCCCTGCTGGTAATAGGCCTTCTTAGGAAGGTCATCCAGTACAAGAGAAGGATTTTGCATCCTCACCTCATCCACCCCATGGGTATACCCATGGTAGAGGATGGGGATTAGCAGCATCTTCAAAGCCTCGGCGAACTCCGCCGAAGCTTTGTACTCTTAGATGGCCTTGGCGCTCCGAGCCGAGTTTGCGGCCTCCAGATCGGCCACCTTTGCAAGAAGGTCTCCGACCTCCTTCTCCTTCTCCTTCATCTTCTTTTCCTCCGCAAGCTCATTCGCCAAGGACTTCAGCTCTTCCTCCTGAGCTGGAAGTTGGGCCTGCAAGGTCTTCATTTCTGCGTCCCTAAGCTTAGCGGCCGCCTTGAGCTCATCTCGAGCCTGCCTCAGTTTGGCCCTCTTATTCTTGTGGGCAGCTAAGTCTGTAGAAGCCTTGCCAAACCTCTTGAAAACCTCTTGGCCAATCGTTCCACCATGAACAAACAGAGAAAACATTAGGATCACCACTAACTAGCTTCTTAAATAAAAGTGGAATAAGGACATGACACTTACCAGCTCCACGGTTTTGCATCCTAGAATCGCCAACTCTTCATCCGACATGCTGGCGACCCGCTACTGTTCGTAGGCAGCCTCTTCCTGGGCTCCCTTAGGAGCTTTAGACTTACTCTTCTTCGAGGAACGGCCCTCATGCGAGGTCGGCCTCGGACGTATCATTTTTCTAGGGACTAGCCCCTTCTTAGCAGTTTCCTCAGGAGCGCCTAGGCCGACCTGCTCCTGAGGAGGGACCGATGCATAAACACCCGTATCCTCTGCGACGGGGTCCTTTGTGGGCAAATCCGAACCGTCGGTGTTGGCACAGGCTGACGAACCGCCACCTCTTTCTCCGCCCCTACTAGCAAGTCGAGCAAAATCAGCCACTGCAAACATAAACAAAGCTCGGTCAGACAGAAACATAAGTACACTAGCAAAAACAAATCGTAAAGAAAGAGAGCCTACATGACTTCCACTCAGCTCTAGTGAATTCCACATAAGGGTCAGGGCCCGTGTCCTCCAGCCGAGCGGCAGCGATTAAGTTGTCGTATTGATTTTGCCACTCGATGGAGTATCCAGACCCCCGGATCTTCTCCACCCACGTTTCCCGTACGTCCTTATCCAGATCGGCCGTGTTCCACACGCTCAACTCGGGATAGCCGTCGTGGCGCACATAGAAGAATCTCTCCTTCCATCGTTTAAAGGAACCATTGTCTGGAGGAAGTATGGGAATGTCAGAGGACTTCCCTGGCAACCTGGAGAAGTAATATCGGTTGGGGTGGTCCTTTACCCCTACTCGGTGGTAGAAGTATCTAAACTTCTCCACGCTAAACCTCATATTTAACAGCCGGCACCAGATTGCAAACCCTATGATGGCCCTGATGCCATTGGGGGCTATTTAGGAGATCCCAAGCCCATAATGCCGGAGTACGGCAAGAAGCGCCGGGCAGAAAGGTAGTCTAAGACCTACCTCAAAGTACTCCTGGTGGACCGTGCAGAAGCCCTCCAGCGGGTCTGGGGCAAACAAATTCAGTTCCGAAGGCAGCTTCGGAACAAACCTCTCATTATCCACCCCATACAACTCACATATCTCGTCTACATCCTCTTGCTTCAAAATCGACCCAACGTTTCTACTATCCGCAATGGCCAGCTCAGAAAAATCGGATTTAGTTTCCGGCGAAACGAGGTTTATACTAAGAAAGATCAAGCTACAAAGCGAAAAGGCAAAGGAGGAGACACTTACTTGCAAAATCAAATTTGAAGAAGAGACGAAGAATGGCAACCGGCAGCAAATCTCCTGGTTTAATACTCAACGTGATTATGAAACGATTGACATGACGGGGTTATAACCCCCCATCCGCTTACCTCGAAAAACGGCCTCGGTTAAATTTGTGGGCAACGACGCCTCGATTCTCAGGATAGCTATAACTACGTCATAACTAGCCTTTCCACCTGGAAACTCTTCAATATGTCAACAAATCTGCAAGTCAAGCGTTTGTGTTAAGCCACCACCTTGACAGATCCGAACCGACCAACCAAGGGTCGGCTGGATCTGGGGGGCTTATGACGATGCAGAGAATTAAACCATCCTACGTGGCACCTTTTTAGTGGCTCAACCCTAAGCATGGAAAGAAGCAATATTTAGTACTCTACGGCCGGACTAGAGCGGCCCGGATGTTCGCCCCATTTCTCTTCAGGTCGGCCATTGCCTAGGACTAGCTTCCATTAATCATAGGACCGGCTCATCCCCGACCCCTGAAGGTCGGCCAACACTTGCACTACACTCTACCCATGACCGATTCTGATCGGTCATGGTAGGCCTTCAGGTCTATCTTTTCTGCTTACACGTATCCGAGCTGCTTCCGATTCGGCTACCCTACTTCTCGGAGCGGCCCGAGCACGGAAGAGTCCGACCAGTCTGGTCCGGGCCATTTAGGCCAGTCAGAGTCTGGTCTTAATCTTATTTCCCACGTGTAATAAACGGATAGCCATGAATGAATCCTGAGTCATAAAGGCTCCAATATTTATCACTTAATGCGAATATTTGAATACTATAATTATCTCTTACAATTAAGGAGATTATCTAATCATAATCCATTTCCTTAGGGAACACGACAATCAGTGTCCATCATAGACACGCCACACGCTAACTCTAGGGCACAAGCCCATCTATATAAACCATCCCTAAGGAACTACGAAGACTTGATTCCAATCCCAACAATGGATACGTAGGCAGTTTGAGAAATAACATCTCGAGTGCAGTCTAAACCACCCCCAAAACACCCCATCTTTCCCTGTTTTTCTGTGTTTCTGGAGCATCCTAAGGTTATCATCAAGAGAAAGGGCCTAAAAGTTTATCTTGACGATTTTTGGATCGTCATTGTGTTTTGTGAGAGTGTTGGAGCATTATATTATCGTAAGTTATCTCTTCCAAACATTTCTTCAAGGTAAACGATAAGTTGTAAATCTTAATGCATACATGTTAAAGGAAAATGATTAGTATCCTCGATGTATGGATAAGAAGACAACGTGTAGAGTTTTTTTGTGTACCATTTTGGTGCCCCATTACTATCCCATGTTAAATCCCGTTGAATTGGTATTTTGTTTTTCCGTGAACCTAAGTTGTGAACTTCAACCCATCACATCAAGGTGATAGGATTCGAGGGTAACTCTGTTGCAGGAACTCTCTATTAAAACATGTCGTCAGATGACTGACACGCATACACGGAGACAAACAGTTTTGTCTTTATTTACACGTGATAGTTATTCGATGATCCGTTCTAATAGGGAGTCCCTACAACAACCGTTCTAATAGGAAGTCTCTACAACCGAATTTTTCTGTATTCGAACCAATATAGGCGGGCTTGCAAAGTTGCAATACATAACATAAATGTATGTAAATCTGTATAGTATAGATTCAAACAATTTATAATCGATATGTTATTAAAAGAAACAACAATATATATTCGAATATATATAGTACTACTACATACATGCATAACTCAGTGTTAAAAGAGTGAATAAGTTGTAGTGACAACCTTGTTTTTGATTTGACGTGTAAGATATTGATACCTTATATAGACTTTTCTCATCAAAAAATAGTGTATAAACAACCTTTGTAAACTAAACCACTGGACCATAACATTCGATTTACGCCTTTGACGAAGTTTATGGCAGGAGAGTGAGGTCTTTTGGGTTGGAGGGCTCAAATTTTTTTTTTTTTAAAGAGGACATTCACTATAAAATAATTCGCAAGATACACTACAAATATTCATTACAGTGGTAATGTTGTAATTTACCTTAAAGTCCAAGGTGACATGAGAATACTTCCAACTGCCACCCCTTGTTGCCTCTTCAATCTAATCTTTCTCGTTTGTCTTTGCATTACTATACACTCTCCCCCAACATTTTCAGACTTGGAATTCTCTCCCATCACTTTCAAGAAACAAAACAATGGCTCCCAATATCCACTTCCACCACCTCATTTTCCTTTTCCTCCTCCTCCTCATCACCACCACCACCACCACTTCCACCACCACTGTACCACCTCCTACCACCTCCCCTTCCCCTGAATCCACCCCAACACCTCCCATTTCCACCTCCTCCTCATCACCACTTGACCCCAAACAAATCAGAGCCCTTCAATCTCTCAACATCCCAATTACCAAAGACCCTTGTTCTCCTCACCATAACACCACCACCATTTGTGACACCTCCAAGCCCTTTAGACACATAATCTCTCTTACACTCTCAAACTGCTCAGATGATGTTGCTTTATCACTCACTGCACTCAAATCCCTCTCAACTTTAACCTCATTATCTTTCATAAACTGCCCAATTTCCCCTATCAAATTCCCTTCTGAACTTACCTCAAATCTTCACTCTTTTACTTGCATAAACAGCTTGAAGAAGCTTACTGGGATCTGGCTTAGCAGGCTAACAAATGTAGCTGAATTAACAGTTTCTCAAGTCTCTATAACTGCTAGTGGCCCTTCAATCATTCTCGGTAATATCAAACACTTGCATTCTCTCACAATTTCACACACAAATCTTACCGGGTTTCTACCAAAACACTGGCACCCGAATTTAACCCATGTTGATTTATCAAACAATCAGCTAAAAGGAAAGGTACCCAGTTCAATTAATGTGATGGAGAATCTATTAGTCTTGAATTTATCATCAAATTCACTTACTGGTGAAATTCCGACCACAATTGGAGATTTAACCTCTCTTCAGAATATCTCATTGTCTTCGAATTTGATTTCCGGTTCAATCCCTGATTCTATAGCAGCAATGCCTGGGCTAATTCATCTCGATCTGGGCTCGAATCAATTAAACGGAACAGTACCCAAATTCATTCAAGATATGAAGCACCTCAAGTTCTTGAACATTGAAAAGAACAATTTCCATGGTGTACTTCCCTTTAATGCTTCGTTTATCTCCAGACTAGAAGTGTTTAAGATTGGGGGAAATGATAATCTTTGTTACAATCATTCGAGTTTATTAACTTTGAAAATGAAGCTTGGGATTGCTCCTTGTGATAAGCATGGATTGCCAATGTCTCCACCTCCGGCTAAAGAATCATCTGGTGATTCTTCTAGTGGTGATAGTGAAGATGATAGTGAAGATGATGGAGGGCAAAATCAAGATCATCATCATGGGCCTAATAAGGTTGTTCTTGGTGTTTCTATTGCTTTGTCATCCATTGTTTTCTTAATTGTTTTTATGGTTCTTCTGAATAAATGTTGTAGATGAATTAAGTATATTTAGCATAGGAAAATTTTCAAAAAAAAAAAAAAAAAAAAAAGGTATATTTTTTAGGGATGATTGCTATTCAAATACAATGAATGAAAGAACATGTTTTTATGGCATTGATTACAATGCACAACTCATTAATCATTATGTACACTCATAATAATCAATTGTGTAAAAACATGTTGACTCACTCATTGTGTTTGACCGTGAGCAGTTTGCTCGTGGCTTTAGCATTGCCCTATTGCACCATTGATTATGATAGGTGTATATGGCCTTCCTCATGATCAAGATTACAAAAGTATTGGCGTTGTTATTGACAAAACATCTAATATACGATGACACCACATTTCGGATAAAATTTGATTCTGAAGAGGTCGACTTTTACTTTCATTCATTTCAGAGTCGAATTTTAAGCTTAAAACTCAAAATTTGATTATGGAAATATCGAATATTATTATGATGCCCAAAAATAGATTGAAAGTGGTGCAATAACGATGTCCAAAGTGTTTTATGTTATTTGTTATTGCAAAATCGTTGTGATAGTTACAATTTTCTATTATGAGTAGCTGTTCTATATATTATTTTTGTAGCTGAAAAAAACCACAGACTCTGGATGTGTGTAATGTGTTTCTTTTTATGTTTTGGGGTGTGCAGAATTTTTTTATTTTATTGATCGACGTAATAAAGATTATGGAAAAGTGGGAGATTCTTGATGTATAATATAAATATTGGATTAATATATTTTTTTCCTTTCTTTTTTCATGAAAAGAGTTTTTCTTCATATTTAAGTCATTGCAGCTTTAATCATTTTGCAGAGTTTCTGCGTTATGATTGTCCTTTTTTGCTGCCTTCTTTTTCATACTTTACGTCATTGTATATGTAACCATATGTTCTTTAGCTATTTTCACCAAATTTGTATTTGTTTTCTTATCAATAACAAATAATAAAACAAATAAGAAGCTGGTACTGTTAAGGTATATATATATCATTGTTGGTATTGAGTTTTAAATATAGGGTTAGGGTGTGACTGTGGCATTTATGCTCTTTCATTGCATGTGGATTGGTAATAAACCGAAAAATCCCAATTTGATATGACTGAAACCTAAGACACAGACAGGGTCAAATGTCCACTTTTCTGGTAAATCTTTAAAATAGGTGAAATTCGTTCTGAGGTCGTAGCTCAATGGTAAAAAAACAACTGTGTTGTAATAATAATCTTGTTTTTTTAGTTGGGACACCACAACGAGGTAAAGCCGACCCTCACGTGTTCAGGTCTGGTGCTACGGTAGATACACACCGTACAGTGTCGTGCCATTAAAGCCCCACCTAAAGCAATTTCGCCTAGGAAAACATAGGAATGAGATGCTTAGAAGCAAATTGTCTTTTAACTATAAATCAATTTTACTAGTCGAGGCTCGAGAGTTTGGATCCTCTGCAGTGATGAGCCTACGGTGGACTCTGATCCATACGAACTTTTTTTATATAACCGGAGCACTTTTCTCTAGTACTGGTGTTTTTCAGCAAGGTTTCGGTTTCAAAACTCCGGTCCCAGAGAAAAAGCTCTAGCAACAGTGAAAAATCATCGGAACGACAAAAAAATATAGTCAGAATTAGAACAAATGGACAGATCATTATAAGCTCATCACTGCAAAGGAACCGCAGTACTCCAAGACTCGAGCTTTTGAACCACTTAATTCAAAACGATACAGCGATTCCCAGTACTGTGATATATACACAACAACGGTATAGGTATAGAAAAGAAAGGGAAAAAAAAAACATAATCAAATGTATATTCACATAGATCAAAACAGATTGACATGGAAAAACCATGGCATTACAAATGCAATAACTATGCAAGCCAACAAGAAATTGCAGAAAGGTTGTCCAATTAAACATCCTCTTCTCCTTTCTGATGAGAATGGACCTGTACTAATCAATCGTCCTTCGTTCCATTCCTCCATAAAACCGTTATCACTTACTCCTGTTATATTAGTTGCTGTCTTACTGCAGATTTCGCACGACCTGCATATATGGGACATGAGTAAGGTTTGATTTAGTGACCTCCTTCTTATCTAAAAGCTTAAGCCAAAGAAAGAAAGCATACTTTTATTCACGATTTTTGCGGGAATTACGACCTAATTGAAAGACAGACAGGGAAGAACATGATATTCTCTAAATCTCTATACCAACAGAGTAAAAATTCTGAAGATGCATGACATTCTGTACAGAGATTAAACCATAAAGAATTTCATGGTAGGCAAGCAATATATGATAAATGGAGAACTATAGTCATATTCTTCATGAAATGAAGCAGAATTCAGAACTAACCCGAAAAAGGTATGATTCATCAAGAGCTATATATGTATTGTTGAATTACAATCTCTCGTGGCTGATGATAAGGTAGATAATTGACATTTCTATACATTCTAACACAGTCCATCAAATTTGAGCCTATAACAAGGCTGGAACAATATAGCATACACAAGACAGATACATGACAATATAAATGGCACAGAGGTTTCAACTCAACACATCCTAATGTGATAAGATATTTGAATTATAATCTATTCCAAAAGCTTAACTTGATGAATAGGTAGATAATTAACATTTTCAAACACTTCAATACGTAGTACGGTAGTAGTATACCAAAAAAAAAGGAGAGAGAGAATTAATTACCTATTTCCCCTCAACTTAAACCAAGATTCAGCACAGCATGAATGAGCAAACCCAAGTTCACCTTTACATCCACATCCCAATTCAATCAAATCAGCAAAATCTTTCCCAATTTCCCATTTACTCAAATGACATATTCTGCATACTCTTTGATTCTCACCTTCCAAAGACCTCCCATTTTCTTGCTTCACATCAATCACACAACACACTTTCTCATCTTTCACTCCCACCCCATCACTTAAATCACCTCTATTTTTAGTCCCTTTATCTCTATCCTCACAATTTTCAGCACCCTTTCTTGTAATTGCAGTTTCTTGATCAGAAAGATTCGAGCTTTCAGCTATACTAATAATACTAACACCTTGATCCCTCATATTTTTATCCATTTGGTGCTTAAATAATTACGTAAAAGAAGGAGAATGGATAATTCCAATAGGAAAGATGGAGTCTTTTTATCCAGTAGATGCAACTAGGTTTTATTGAAATCGATGGCAAAGAGTTGACCAATATGGAGTTTTGCATAGCGGCACTGCAAATGGAATCTGGCAGGCTGATATAAAAATGATTGGTTCAATTATAGCTAAAAAGCCTAAAAACGATTTGGAAGAGAAAATATCTAAGCCATATATTTTCTTCAAAATGAAAATGAAAATAAAATAATATATTCCACATCATCCTTAATAGACATACAGTAAATCCATATAGCACCCACATATATGTATAATGTGTCATGTTGTCTCCAGATATACCTCGAGTTTGGATGTTGTAGCGACACTTTTGTTTAGGTGGGTTCTGAGGATTCGATCACATATGAAATGACACATTCCGACTAAAAGATTTCAAGATAGGTCAGAGTACGTAGTATTGAGGCAAATCCCTTGATTTGTTTTTTAAGGGTAAATCTCTTTATTTGTATCTACACTAATCCTAGGACGAGGTGGTGGATACCCAAAGGAGGAGGTGGTGGATTATCCTATGGGTTGGAGCTCAACCTTTTTATTATTATTATTATTATTATTATTATTATTTATGATATGCAATGTTTATTCAAGAGTTGTTATTATCACAATAATATATCATAACAAAGTTACGAAATATCATAATGAGTGTAACAAATCATCTTAAAGCGTTGTAGAAGCTTAGCATAGACCGCTGTAATGTATTGCTATGCTTTACTATGTTTTGCAATACCCCATATTGTTTGTGGTTCTTCATTATGATTTGTTGTCATTTGCTATGTTGGTTGTGTCACTCATTGTGATATTTCGTTATGACGGTGCATAATTCTTATCCGATTTCATTGGATATTATTGCATGCATCATTTTAATATGTTTAAAATGATTTTATTTCATTATAGATCCAACAAAGTGATCAGTGTATTAAAAACGTTTAAAATGCACTTTTTTAAAAAATTTGAAGTAGCAATGTCGTGTTAATAGAGTGTTGTTTGGGAGCTTATTGTCCTTAAGTTTGTTTTAGTCTTGGTGGATAAACACGGTTTCTTGTAGTTCACCACATCTTGTATTTGACCAATTCTCGTTTTTTTTTTTTCTTTTTATTTTCTTCTTCTTTCTCTAAGTTTATCTCTTTTTTTAGATAGGTTATTTATCTTCTTCCTCTTATATAGTATAAAGATTTTTTTTTTATTGGTGAAAAATTGCTTCGTTTTTTTGGAAACGATCTTTTATTTATGGCTAAAGGTGGAAATCCACAGCTTACAAAGAAAGAAATGCCATAGCATCGAAATTGCTTCGTTTTGTTCTTTATTAATTATCAGTGTGGAGTGTAACAGTAAAACAACATTATCAGGGAAGTTGTTGTGTGGCATCTCCATATATACCAAATTGACCGTTAACAAATTCGAAGCACACAATTTAAATTCATTTTAAAAATAAAAATTATATAGTTTGTCACATAGGTGCATTCCGCATATGGCGGGTGCACCTTGCACCCAATAACTTCCTCATTATCAGCTAACTTTGAGTCAAATCATACGCAAAAATATGCATGAATTGCAATCATAGACCAGATAAAAACTATCACTTCTTTCCCTATAAAAGCAAAACCAAAAACCACAGGAAAAATTAATGGTATTAATCGTCTCCCATACAACCGAGAAAAATGTTACTATTTTTGAGAAAAATGTTACTCTCTTTATCTATCTGATATGATAAATGTCAGTATGATGTGCCAAGAGGATGACTGATTATGTGACCATGACTCCCCTCATTAAATATCACACCATGAGGTAGAAATTGTCATATCATATTGTTAGTAATAGTTGCGATCGTAGCATTACTCATCAGTCAAAATGGAGGAACAACCATGTTATAGTATTAGGATTTCCAACAAATTAACGTTCATGTGCCCTAGAGGCTAGAGGCATAGCTCAGTGATAAAACGTTGCAGCGACAGATCCTTGCCTTTGACCTGCGTACTCAGTATTGACTTCTAGCTCTCAGCGGAAAAAAAAAACGTGTACATACAACTTTTGCAAAATGGACTACTGAGATATTACACTCGATTTACATCCGCAGTAAAACTCTAGTACTGGACGTGTTGTACTTGTACCCACATGGAATCCAAATTCCAGAAGAACCTGAGATCCTTTTATGACATGTATGAGAAAGAGTCTCTCTATATCTATGTCTCTCTATATATAGCAATAAATGAATAACTCAATATTGTTTTTATCAATATTTTCAAAGACAAAAAGACACACAACATGTGCATTTCTTGGCATTGAAAAATGACAGGAACAACAATTTCTTACGTTAATTGTCTGATGATTGATCATATAATAAATAAATTAAATGTACAATCCAGAATCTTGAATGAATGACGTTTTTTTTTTCTTACAAAGGAATGAATGATGTTCCTTTCTCCTAATGAGTTGAGTTGAGTTGAAAATAATTGAATAGGAGGGGGAAATTGTTCGGTGTGTTGTATCCGCATACAAAATAAATGTACTTAATTTTTAGACGTGTACATTTAAATGCAATATCTGCAACATGCAGATACACCACCATACAGTGAAATTTCCTGATCACGAGGGAGGGAAAAATCGATCAAGATTGAAAGGAAGGGTATAAAACTCTTCATTTCTGCTATCTCCTTTAAATGTTCTGAATTTCACCCACCATGGCATTCCTCTGTCTTTTCCACTGTCTTTCAAATCCAGTGTATTGTCCAGTAAAATCGACACCATTAGCGCTACCGTTGGAGGCGATAAGAATATCGTATTCAGGAAATCATTAAACTGTATGCAAAGAGAGACAAGAAAAAAAAATATACAAAGTGTTATTACACTTTTAAGACATTTAACGGAAGCATAGCCCTTAATCTTCTATAATACACCTATTTCACCCCCCAAATATACCTTTTTTTGGACACTTGACGGTATCAAACGTTAGTCTTCAGGTCAGATTCGTTAAGTGTCCTCAAAGGGTTAAAAAAAAAAAAAATTTGTATAGTTAAGGTTCAAACGTTAGTCTTCGTTATGGAAGATATACAAGGACTATTTCTTGAGACAATGAGAAAAGAAAAGGGGTCAAAAGTGTCATTATCCCTAACAAGATACGCGTATAAAAATGCATAAAAAAAATAAGGGGGGCATACCCATCCAGCCTTAGTATGTGCAGGACCATGAAGAGCAGCAATAGTGTATTCTTTGAAATACTCAGGTATTGACAATCCAAGGAAAATAGATATTCCAGTTATAAATAGGCTCCTCAATGAATTCATGTTTGTAAATTGCAACAAGGACAATCCTACAGATGCTGTAAAAAAAAAACACAACTTAGTTGTGTTACTTATTATATACCAAAAAATTAGAGGACTTGTAATGAAATATATTAACTTTTTTTCAACTCACCAACAAGACCAAACATTACACAATATACACCTGCAAATATTGTGAATGGTATTGATGCAAAAATTGCTCCAAATTTACCTGCATTTTTTGAATGAACACATGAAGTGAATCACATGTAAACACTAATTAACACCAGATAGTTATAAATAGTGAATGATTTATTTTATTTTTACCTAACATTGAGAAAAATATCATAAATCCAGCTGATATTTGTAATACTCTCCGGCTACCAACTCGAGTGCTTCCAAGAAGTCCCACATTTTCACTATTTTCATAACAATACATGATTTTTATACAAAATTGATCAGCCAAAGATTCACAACGAGCTACTGTCACAACCACTATGACACAACGAGTGCCAACGGTGAGACTGACCACTCGTGATGCCGACCGTGGGACCCTTTTATAATAGATGCCACATCATCATCGGAGGTCCCACTTTCACATTCGTTGTATCTGAGTGGTTGTGACAGTAACGGTACTCATTCACAAGATTGAAGGATGTTGTTACGGTACTTACACAGAAACCGTAGAACCGGTCAGCGTACCGAATAGTCCATCCAACAATATACCGATTCCCTAAAACATGTTTAACCATATATCAATGATCATTATTAACTGGACTGAAAGTTTTGTTAAGAGATTTATACAATGAAGAAATATAATAATAACCTGCCATCCAATTCCGCGGCTAAGAACATGTGCAGGAGGTGGTGTCGCGCTTGCTAGTCGCGATGCAGCCTTATATGCCCCTGTTGACTGTTATACAAAATGCTTTCTTTCAACATTTAACTTTGTTTCTGTATCTATATACATATATAGAATGAGTAATGAATGAATGAGGCTTAATGTAGTACTACCTCGATCAGAGAGACGAATACTGCAGCCATCATTCCGAAAGCATGTCCTGCATCAAATGTGGGTGCACCCCATTGTAGTGGATATGGGATTTTAATCCTGCATTTAAAAATCGTAACTTTATATCAAAAGAAACTCGTGTTACTACAAGTAACGTCGTATGATGTTAAAAAGATGTGTAGCAAACCATGGAGCAGAGGAAATGAGGTTGGCTTTATCGGTGCGGCAATTGATCTGAGTTTTTTCAGAGGAATGTTTGTAGGCACCACTGGCAGTAAGAAGGTGTGCATATGCCCATATCACTGTCACTGAGATAAGTAGCGCAAAGCGTTCCAACAATGGTAGTTGTCTTGTCTGAAAGTGCTTCAAGTACTGGTTGTGTGCATCAACATTAAAAATGACAAAAATCAGACAAAACTGCCTTTGAATAATGCATCACATTTGAACACCTCACACCTATGGCAAGATCTTCCGGTGACACTACACGCTTTCAAATCATTGATCTATATGATTCAATAGGTCCTACACACACCACGATCGAGAGTAGTGTGTTGTGTCATTTTCCAGTGACAGTAACATTGTTGCATGCTCAATGGTGTAAAAGCGTGTTGTGTCACTTGTGACCCCATTTTGTTATGACAGTAACACTACTCTTCTACTAGGAATGCTTCGTGTATGCATAGTGATGTAAATCAACTTTATGTTATATTTTGATGCATTTTATTTCTCCTTTATGAGTCTAAATTGATACAAATGCATTTGTTTTGATCACATTGTACATGATTTTACATATTAGGAACTAGTTAAGATATTATTTATGATTTTGAACCTCTAGATTTGTACCTGGGAGAAGGCAACAAATAACACAAGCATAGGAACACCAATCTCAACACACCTTCCAATCTGAAGCAAAATGTTTAAGATTAGTCAAAATATAATACTAAACACACACACACACACACACACACAAAAAAAAAAACTTTTGAAATGCAGTCGATAAATGGTAAGGACTTACTACAGGAAAGCCTCTATCAAAAAGACCAAATCCCACCAATGTTATAACTGGGACCATTCCAAGTGGACTGAAAAACCTGTATTGAAAATCATTTCAATCCCTTTATTAGTAAATAATATAGAACATTGCAGAAAACTAGCATCCATGTTTTTATCTGTACCTAGAAAAGATAGCC
Source organism: Gentiana straminea (assembly GCA_036785695.1). NCBI lineage: Eukaryota > Viridiplantae > Streptophyta > Magnoliopsida > Gentianales > Gentianaceae > Gentiana > Gentiana straminea. The sequence continues at coordinate 1,447,499 of JAVUPR010000423.1, read as the reverse complement.
CATAGCTGGCTATAACCCAGAATAATCTGCACACTTGATGCCACTATAAGTGCACCCTGTGTTGCTCTCATTGTACTCATAAATCTCTGCAAATATTCATCACACTTACACATATTAATCTTCATACTAACAATTAAGAATACAGAATTATGACTCATTTAGTGTCGTTAGGCCCAAGTTTTGGGACGTTACGCGTGTTATCATTTGTCAAAGTCAATTATAGTTCAAGTAGGCGCAGCTAGGCTCAAGTTCTGAGGCGTTACTACATGTGTCATCAAAACCAATTACCAAACGGATTTAAGTGCGATGTTGTGAAAGACGGTGGGACCACCTTTTTTTGCTTTCGCAAGGTATCTCCAGACAATTGTCTGAGACTAATCTTTCGAGGTACTGTCACGCACCAAAGGTGGGGACCTCTCTCAACAAGGTTTGCTGCATCCACAAGGGCTCGAACCCGAGACCTCTTGCTTAAGAGACCGGAGTGGTGGGACCACCTTTAGATACATCTGATACTTGGCTGAGCTTGAGGCAAAGTGAATTTGGTAACTTGGTCAAGTTATTTTCGGTTACGAGAGGACAATGGTCCTAAAATCCATTATAGTTCAAATAGCGCCTCTAAGCCCGAGTTCTAAGGGGTTACAAAAACAAATTAATTGAGAGAAACTTCTAGATACTTACAGTATGAGGATCAGAGATTGCTGTTAAAGAAGGATCATGTATAATGGAAATAATGGGTACTATAAATGCCCAAGATCCACCAATCACAACTGGTAATCGTGTCCCAAACAGAGTTTGCAGCAGAGTATTTATTCCTTGTACAAAAAGCAATGTCTGCACTACCCTTATCTTATCACCCTGTGTACAATTATATGACAGAACACCAAACAAAAATCAGTTAGTCCTCCAATTTAAACAGCAAATTTCTGCATACATAATAACTGCATTGTTCATTGGGGCACTAAAAGCAGAAGCTAACAGAACTAAAAGGGACCGGATCATATGTCCAAATTGTTTTGTCCAGTTCAAACCAACGTCGTCGTTTTGGATGAACAACGCCATTTTACGTGACAGGGTATCGCAAATCGTCACATGGAAGCATGGAAAACCATCCTAATCGCGCAATTCATCCAAAACCATGTCATTTTGGACTAGACAGATAAATTAATTGGACAGGGGGGGTTGGATAGATGATCAGGTTCCGGTTCCAACTAAAAGGTCCATCTTTAAAATATACATGTATCAAGAACCAAGAAATCTAACATTGGCAGCTCAAAAAATAAAAATAAAAATAAAAAAAGAGAGTACTTACATCATTTCCACCCATCAAAGGGACAAGAAATGTAGGGATCATAACAGCAGTCCCTAATGCTAAGATGTAATGCTGAAACCCCAAAATGATTGCTTCAGCTGTTTCACAATTGAAAATGCAAAAATCCACATTCATCCAACATTCTTACACTCCCAACCATAAATAAATAAATAAAATACAACAAACAAACATCATAGGAGACTTACCCCAAGAAGGATTAGAGTCAATACAATACTCTAACCCCTGTAGTTGTTCCATTGGAAGATGGCTAATGTCTTCTGGTTTTATAGCTTCCATTTTCTTAAATTCAAACAAAAAACTACTTTTTCACTAAAAATCTCAAGTGATTCTCTCCTGAATGAGCAGAAAAACTAAACTAAGAAAATGTGCTAATGATGGACTTAGATGAATCAATGCGATAAGCTCAAGAAAAAGCTGCTCCAACTCAACTTTTTCCCTATAAATCAGATGGGTTGCTCTCAATTGGACCACTAAACAAATTAAACATAATTTTATCTTTCTCAAAAGGTCACTAAAGCTGTTTTGGCTGGTTCAATGCAAATAGGGATCTTGATGAATCAATGAGATAAGAAAGTCTAAAGCTCAATGATCAATCAAAGAATGCAAAAGGTCAAAAAAGTTGAAAAAGACACAGGAAAGACTGTTGTTTAGTCAAGAAAATTTTGATTATTATGTATATATATATATAAAGGGAGATGAAAGAAAGCAATTTGCAAATGCGTATGCAATTGAATGTGTGTGTGTATGTGTTGTTGGGAGTGGGAGCATTGCATTGCGCTCTTTTTTTTTAGATTGAAAGAGAGTTTCCGTTAGATTTTTTGCGCCATTCCGATTATGCCCTTCTGCCAAAACTTTCAAAGTTACCGTTAATCTGGTGGGAAACTGTGTACATCTGTCTCCATTCAATTTATACCCTTGAAGCCAATATCAATCTATTATTTCTACTTTAACTTTAGGCGTAAACGATCCGAACAGCTTAGTTTACAAATGATTTGTGAAATGCTTTTTTATATATTATTTATTTAAACTCAAATTGAATTTGAGCAGTTCATCAATGTTAAAGAGTCTAATTCGAAGCATTGACTTGAAATTTTATAAGTTTTTATAAAGTATTATTAGAATAAATTGACTAGTTTCCTTAGCTAATAAATAACATAGATATTTCTCTATCGTTTAAGAAATGAAAAATATCTGGTTTCTATGTAACAAATAAACTTTGGTCCAAATTAATATTAGCGGATCCATTAAAACTTAGAGTGTGTATTATCATAACACATGATTTAATAGTGTATGATCAACGTTTGATCTTACATTACATCTTTGACCTTACGTTATATTGAGTGACAGATGGATATCTACGTTATTCTAGAAAACGACACATTTACCGTCAAGGGATAATAACTAAACAAAACTACAAAATTAATTGTTGCATCTATAATAGTAAATCGAAAATGTTTCTACTTTTAGTTCGGTCATAAAATAAGCTTACCATTGTGTACGTATATATAATTTATTTTTTTTATACATCATTGTAGAATTGACTTTATTATTGGATTCGTTTAATAAAAAAATAAATTAAAACATGTGGGAACTTTTGTTTTGGTTTTTTTGCTTTATTTCATCGGTGGTGTTGGGTCTTTTGCAACAAGATGCTAGAACCTTAGGAGACCTTTAGTGCTACTTTTGGCTCATAAAAACGGCCCAAAGTAATTAAAAATATAGAAAAAAAATTATTTATACACCCACCAATTAAGAATAAGGACCTCAAAAAAAAAAAAAGAATAATGACCTCTATAACATCAATTATTTATTTTATTTTTTTAGAAAAAAAACCATTTATTAAATAAATCCGTCAAACATGCGGAGATAACATCCGCTAGGGAAGAGATACCTCAAAAAATAACATTAGGTATAAAAATGCGTTTCGTGCTAAAAGATGCGTCGGGACATTTCCCGAGCGCCGAATAAATGAAAAACCAACTGAGGTAACCTAGAGCGACGAGCCAAGCAGTCCGTGTCAAGCAACCAAACGTAGTGACATCCTCCACATGCCGAGAGAGGCGTTGGACTTGGACACAAGCCAAACAATCACTCTCCACCTCCAAAACCTGAATGCCCAAATGTTCCGCTTCCACCAAAGCCACGTAAATAGCTCTCAACTCCATAAGATCAACCGCCTCCCCTGGGTCAAAGTGGTATGCATAGGAAGCCACAATGGTGCCCTGTCAATCCCCATAAACGAGACCAACCCCTACCCATGTCTCCATTTCCGACACATCCACATTGCATTTTATTGTCCTATGTGGTGGCTTCTCTCATTTATCCATGTACTGCTGCCTCAGCCCTTGGGCCCTAAATGCCCCCAACTCCTTCACATACTCACTCTCTCACCGCAATATGAGTATACGCACAAACCGTCGAGACTCGAACCGGTTGACCCTCAAAGCCAGAAGAATACCTCGCCTTCCAAATACTCCACAAGAACCACACAAACTGTGCACCTCCCTCCAATTCCTCTCTCTTCAATCAAGTGTAATGATGCCAAAGTCATATAATGTGTAGCATTTGGCAAAGCAATATGAATCAAGTTTGATGCAAAGTCATATAATGTGTAGCATTTGGCAAAGCAGTATGAATCAAGTGTAATGATGCCAAAGTCATGCTACTTTTTGTTTTAAGGATATTCGGGTCATCAGGTACATGCACATCAATCATTATTTTGACTACAATAGTATCTCAAATCCAAAATAATCTTAAAAGTTTTTTTTCACCCCAATCACCTTCTCTATCTATGTACAATCATATGTATAAATTATTGTAACGTCCAGACCCCAGTCTGGTAGCGCTAAATGAGTCATAAATGGTCCGGTCAGCTGCTTAGACCGTCGTTCTCGCTTGGTGGAAACATGGAATTTTTGTTTTTTTTTAAACTAGGACTAGGAATCAAATAATCAGGTTTTTTCCATTCCAAACCCATGACTATCTCACGCAGCTTTTTTGTTTTATTTTTTTATATATATTTTGGTTTCTGTTTTTTTTCGAAGGGCGAGGGCCTAAATTTTTTTTTGGTCCCGAGCCTAAATTTGGACAGGGACGCCCCTGGGTGGAAAAGGGCTAACCCGAGTTGACAAGACCTTTATGTCGCACACTTATATGAGGGTGAACATTCACTTACTTTACTGATGTAGGACTTTACATTCCCCCCTTATAAAGGACTGGCGTCCTCGCCAGGACGTCCAAGACTTCTCCCAGTGGACTTGTCCCAGTTTCGTCTCTACCAGAGGTAACTAGAGGCCATATATCGTTACACCGTCTCTAACGGTGCAACACATAGTTCCGTCTGATAGTCGGCTCTGATACCATTTTGTAATGACCCCAAACTCCGTGTCTTGTAGCGCTAAATGAGTCATAAATGGTCCGGACAATTGCTTAGACCGTCATCCTCGCTTGGTCTAAAAGGGATAACCCGAGTTGACAAGACTTTTATATCTCACACTTATATAGGGCCGGATAAGCATTCACTTCTTACCGATGTTGGACTTTACAATTATCTCTTTAACGTCAAAACATATTGTTGTTGAACGAAAGTTCGTCGTTTTATATAGCATTGAAAACCATAAAGGCATTGTACGAATATCTCGTAAGAAGGTATCACAACGGTGTCGTGATTGCACGAGGAAGGATCACAGTCATTCAAAATGACGTCGTTTTAAATTGGACAATGGTCAAATAGATGATCCATATCTTCTTTCCTCACACCATTTACATTGGATAACACCCCTCCACCGTACCATCAGCCGCCGGCAAAACCACCATATCTTGCATTGTATTCAAAATCGATCTGAATCTGACTTAGCTAGGTATATACTAATTTTTACATATGCTTATCATTCATTAAAATGTGTTATTAATTTTCTGCATGGTCCTCTAGGGTGGCAGTGAGCAGTCCTTGGTTAGACTGCATCAGTACAGGGGCGGACCCACCCTATTCCCGGGGTGGTCTCAAGCCCCCCCCAAATGGTCACAAGCCCCCCCACATATGGTCCCAAGCCCCCTCCAAATTTTTATTATTGTAGTAGTAGTGTTAATATTAGTATGTTATGTGTCTTTTTTTTTGAACAAAAGACCTTATATCCTAGTGGTTTAAGAACAAACCCTTTTAAGTCTCCATAATTCTAGGTTGTAAGTTCAAATCCCACTACCAACATTTTTTATTTTTTTTCCCGGATTTTTTTTAGCTTTGCAGTTTATATACCAAGACCACCCCGAAATTTTTTCCTGGTTCCGCCACTGCATCAGTATGGATACGCTTCTACGGGTACAAGATATATGGATACGAATGCTTCGTAGATGCGTATGAAACTGGTTCATGTAAAACGTATATATTACACGGACTTAACGTACTAATAAAACTATGATGATCAAATTATACATATTTTTTTAGGGGGGGGGGGGGGGGAGTTGATCAAATTATACATATTAAATCGAAAAGGGACTATCTTTTCACACAAATCTTGTTTTACACTTACCAAGAGCCGAGAGTGGGCTTCGTTTGGATATTCCACACGCCTGTCATTCTGACCGTAAATGAGTCCGGAAAATATATACTATTCTGGCCAATTTATGGTTAATTCACACAGCAGCCATTCTGACCCAATTTGAGTCAGAATACGATCATTATACTGATTTTATTCTAGTCAGAATTTTGAATATTTTTCATACTCAATACCGGTCAGAAAGACATTCTGACTAAAATTGAGTACAAAAAAGAAATTCAGTCAGAATCAATAGTGGTGCTGTTATATTGTTGTTATCCTGACCCAATTCTAGTCTGAATGTGTAGAGTATTCCGGACTCAATATTGGTCAGAATGATGCTCTGACTATTTATGAGTTTGGAAAACTTCAAACATTCTACCTAAAATATGGTCAGAATCAACCAGTGTGGACTCTCAACACGTATATTCTGACCATATTTCAGTATGGATAATGTGTCATATTCTGACCAAACTTTGGTCAGAATGAACGCGTGTAAAATAAAAAAAATAAGGGCGAAATTGGAAAAAAATTCTGTGTGGTAAGATAAAAATTTGTGTGAAAAGATATTCCCAATCGAAAACCCATATATCTATATTAAATCAGTTATTAGTGATTTTCTTTTGTTTGGATTAAGTTCGGGCTGCCATATGGGCCTTCAATTGAAATTTTTTCAAAGCCCAATTTATTACTGGTTAATATCACAAAAAAAAGAGGTGAAGTTTGGTTTGTTGTTTTTTTTTTTTTTTTTTTTTTTTTTTGTTTTGGGCCAAGTCTTCTATGCTATTGACCATAAACAGGATCTTTAGTATAAACTCAAAAAAGAGAAAATATGCTCGATTCAAAACGCCTATACAGAAGCTCCAAATAAAAAACAATAAAAAAAAATCTCCAAGTGAAACGAGAGCTAGCTATTCCTTTCTATCTTTAACTTTATCGCTTTACAAACCACTTGTGAAAGAAATACCGGCGTTGGAGGACGTTGAGCACCCGTATGATGCAACCTCCTGGTTACGCCAATTCCAAACTCCGAGCAGGATCTCTCGAAACAAAAACCTCCACATAGTCCCGACTCAAGCAATCATCCCCCCAATCACAAAGGTTTATGTTACCAAAAAAAAAAAAGCAACAAGGGTTCTCATCTTTGCATGTAAATGAAAACGAAAATATATGGTGTATCTATGTATCTCTCTAACCATGTACTATCTCTCTATATATACATAAGATTTCATAGTACTATCTTTTGCATGGGAAAAACTCAAAAACGAACATGACTTCCGGAAGTTACACGCGACGCTATTTTGCCCTCAATCGGATTAAATGGACAAATGGCCCAACTCAATCCATGCCCAAATATCGGGCCTTTGTAACTTGTAAGTTATGCAAAATAAACTATAATACAAATTTATGCTAGCATATACGTAAACACAAGTTTTTATTTTTATTATATTTATATTTTGGAAAACGTTTCCATATATATATATATATATATAGGTTTACTAATTACATGCATGTGTTTCCCGCTCAAATGAAAGAGGTGAAATTTCGTATCAACCAATTTGCAATGAACTAGAAACAGTAAAGCATTACCCATACTCCACGGCAAAAGAAAGAATTGAAAGAAGTGTTGATTTTTCATAACTTTGATTGACGACTCAAATTAAACGTCTAAGTCCAAGTCTGCTTTTATGCTGTCTTCCACAAATTATCGGATAGCTGATAATGACCCACATTTACTCTTTCATAGCAATTTGCATGCATGACTACGTATATTGCTAAGGGGGCAGCGGCGGACCTACATAGTTAAGGGGGCAATTGCCTCTCCTTAATTCGAAAAAAATGTATTAAAAAGATATATATAGTTTGTCTTTCTTTAAATTTTTTATTTGTCTTTAAAAAATTTATTGTCCCTCCCCCCTTACCGGAGATCCTGTATCCGTCCTTGTATAAGGGAAATGGTATGTGCACTACACAAATGTGTAGTGCACTTGCCACTACATCCTTCAATCCCATTGATTAAAGTGATAAACTATTTATTATGTTGTGTCCCAATAAAATATGTGGTGTTGATTGTATTGTGTAAGATATTGTTATGAAAAGGGTAGTGGATATTTATTATGTTGTGTCCCGATAAAATATGTGGTGTTGATTGTATTGTGTAATATTGTGATGAAAAGGGTAGTGGATGTATCACTACTCTATATATAAACTTTTGACTTTGCTTGATGTGGCGTTTAAACTTTAAAATGCAATCCTTTCCCCCTAAAATTGGAACTTCAAGTCTTCAACTAGCTAGCTAGAAATTCAAGGATGTAGTCAGAATTTTGAATTGAAATTAATGGATAAATGGACTATAAACTATATTAATTTCGAGATAATGATAGCGTTGTTTTTTCAAATTTATATCATTTTTAGACCTAACATAATCTATGATTGTGAGTGTTTCAACTTTCAAATTTTTTTTAATTCTTTACAAGTGAAAAATATGTGGTGTGATGATGATCGATTGTTCAAATATAATGTAAAATTAAGGGAATAACTCTATCGTTCCCCTTAATTTCATTGATCCAATGGGTTAGATTTAGATGATTTGCTGGGATGAATTGGACTGCATAAAGTTTTTAGCGTGAGTCAATCTTAGCCCCCTAGTTAATTAGACTCTTTTTTTTTTTCAGTGAAAATTAAATTTAATGAAAGTAACATTTCATTTCACTTAAAAGATAGAAAGGAGAATAAAAATATCGTAGCTACAGCACAATTTTATGTCATAACAAGTGTCATTATACATTTTTATACGATTAATCATAAATGATTTACACCACAACCAATCGGTTATATATCATTATCAAGAATGAAAATACGTCTGGTTTTTTTGTTGCACAACGTACAATTGTGTCCATGGTATTTATCCGGGAAAAAGAGACTGAGACGGCCATGTTTTTTGGGGGCAGTGAACTTTATTCCATTAATGGGTTATTCTGATGCAGGGAGGCCTTCACGATAGAGAGCACCGTACGTACGCGCAACATCCGACCACGCGCGGTTTCGTGCCACGTATGTAATTCCCTATTGAGGATGAAACTATGTGGTCCAGATATTGCGACGTATACAGCTATCTATTGAAGCCTCCCTGCATCAGAATAACCCTCCATTAATTAGGACATATTGGGAAGGAGAATCAGAAAGTAGAGAAATGATTGGGGCCCAAAAAGTAGGGAAAACCCGCGAAGTATAGAATAGGGGAGGAATGAAAGTAAGGAAACTTGGAAAAATATATTTCAAAAGAATAAATCTCTGAAAATATGTTTTAAAATTTAACATTAAAAAATTATGCTTATGTCGGTGCATGAGCAACACATGAGCCATGTAGCGATGCACGAGCCACGCATGAGCGACGTAAAACCGAAGAAAGCATAGTTTTCCAATGTTAACTTTCGGAGCATATTTTTAGGAATGTTATTCTTTTAAACCATATTTTTTCAAGTTTCCCAAAAAAAATAAAAGGATTTAAAGAAAAAGAAGCTGTCACCTTTTCCTGGTTTCTTTTTCTTTAGAACGTACTTAATTTCACGTCTCAGAACCCTATGCATGCATTGGATATTCTTGTCAAAAACATAATCAAATTTAGATGGATATATTTGTTTAGAAAAAGCAATGGCAACATTGTTAAAACAAATCTATCAGGTGGGGCACTAGGGCAGGATCTCAAGTTTCCCACAATAGCTGTGGAGGTGTACACTGTACTGAAACGTTCTGAATTGAGTATTTTTTTTTATTATTTTTTATTGAGTACACGAACGAGTTTCAAATTGAAATTAAAAAGAAATTCATGTTTAAGTTATGTTCGTTATAATCTATTAGTCGAGCTCAAACAAGAGCTCACCTTGCGCTTTTAAACTTGCACCGATGATGTTGAAGTGTTTGATTTGCTAATTATCTATATCTCCATCAGTTTAAAGTTTTGGGAGAGATAGTAATACAACAGATATTCATCAAATCCTTTTTTTAGAGATGATAGTTCAACAAATGTTCATCAAATTTTGAAAGAGATCGTGGTTCTACAGATGTTCATCAAATCATTTTTAAGTGAAAATGACAAAAGAGATGATCATCAAATCATGTTTTTAAGTGAAAATGATAATTAGGTTGAATGTATTTTTTGTATCTCAAATTTGTATCAACTAAACACTTGAGCCGGAGAATAATGATAAGAAAAAAAAAAGTTGAATCTCAACCCAAAGCGCCTACTGTCCCGTCTATAGATTTTCAAGAACACCAACGGAGCCATATGTGGCGGGGCTAAGGATGTTCTAAGCCTACCCGATTAAAAATATTTCTACGCTAAACAACCTATATAATTCAATTCAACTTATCAGGTCATCTTTGGTCAGCCCACTCAATTGTCTGAATATATTCAATTAGCCCACATCATTGTCTGAATTGTTGGATAATTAATCCAACGTTGAACTTATATATGAAATAATTATTTATTATGACTATCAATAAAGATTAGCCCGATTAAAAAGAGATCTATACGGTTATTGTTAATGGTCTATAATGTATCACTATATAATGGGGGTTTTGGTCTCTAGATCATACATTAAGTCATCAATCTACTCTCTTCTGACGCTCATTATCAGATTGAGAAAACACAGAGAATTCTAAAGAGTTAACGGAAAATAACTAGATGATGTATAGATCTAGAAGACTGATCCTACAACACCAGAAGGAGATTTCCACTGCTATGGATTCAAGTACACTTTTGTTGTATGTTTCTTTAGATTCTTGATAGTTTGACATAAACGATCCTGGATTAAAGTGATGTATATCACATAAAGTTACATCCAAAACAAATATAATCTATTAGATCACCCGAGTTTTAATATCTAGCTCATTCATTGTTCGTGGATGATCGATGTAAATCGACGATTATTCCTCAATTGGTGTACGTTGCAAGATGTTGTACACAATTTGTCCGAGGGAAGTCGTTCCAAGGGATTAAACTCTCACAGTCCGGGCCGGTCAAATGCAAAGCCGTCAATACAACACTCCTCCACTTTTACGACTATATATGTTATACTCTCGGAACGAAGAATAATATTAAGATGAAAGTGTAGATTGACACTCCGGTAACATCATGATTTTAGAGTCATTTCATATATATAAATATTTATTTATTTATTTATTTTTATTTCTTTCTTTTTCAGACACACATAATATCCGTGTAAAGATTCTTCCACTTTTCCTCAAAAAAAAAAAAAAGATTCTTCCACTTGATGCATCTTCGAATATTAAAAACCCAAAATAATGACGTCGAGTTCCAAAAATGGGTGAAAAATAAGGAGTAATTTGACGCATAAAATGCTTTTTGTGCAGTAGATAGATTGACTAAACCACTAATAATTGTCTCTAGCTTCAATAACAAGATTTCATTAATATAAACCTTTTCCCCTTTAATAAATAAGAAAAAGAAAGATAATAAAAATATATAAATCTAAGGAATAAAGGAAAAACGAAAAGAAAAAGGGACAAAGTTTTTTTTGAATTATATATATATATATACAAATAAAAAAGACAATGATACACAACAAAAAAGAAAAGTTGAATTATCAAAAAGAGTAGATGATGTTACACTGCTTATATAACAGACAAATGATCAGTGGGATTCTCAACCCATTTTTTTCTTTTTCTTTCTATATATCTTTCACATTGAACAACAAACCCGGCCCACTAATACATAAGCTGAAGCAACGGACAAGCACAAAAAGGGGCAAAACATTCAAAGTACGTAACCAAATTAATATATATACACACACACTAAAAATCATAATAAAATGTCACAACAAATATAGTAATTAAAGCAAGTCAAAAGATTGTAAACTAAAATGTTACAAAACTGCTTCCACTGATCAGATTTAGAAACCAGGAGTACTAGATCTAGAGGCAAAAAGGAAAATCGAAAAGGACAAGAGAGACACACAGTATTTTATTCGTCATTTAGAATCATGTAACATGTATTGCATGTTTTCGTTGGATGCAAGTGAAATTCATTACTAAAGAGTTTTCGCAGTCGAGATACTTCTGTTCCAATGCTTAATTTGCAACACCGTACCTTCTTGATACTTTGCTACATTTTTTTAATAATCTTTTTTTTTTTTGTATCATGTGTATTATAAGATTTCGCGTTGTTACACCAACATGACTCTTTGGGAAATTTGTATTGAATAATATTAATGCAATATTATTCTTGTAATGCAAACTAGTGTACGGGGAAACCGGGAAAGGATCCCCGCCGGTGTAAGTATGTACCGCATCCAAAGTGCGCGGATCTGCGTCAAAACGACACCGTTTTGTTCGACACGACGCGTGAACATTGTTTCGATCCGATGAAAAAAAATTTAAAAAAAAAAAAAAAAAAACGGCGATCGTTTTCGCCCGATACGACGCCGTTTCTTCTCGCACCGCACTCGAAATTTGTGCGTGTTTATGTCGTCGGGATCGTATCCCCTAGTGTACGTAGTACTTGTCAAATGGTATTGAATAAAAATACAATGTCACTATGTTTTGTACATATTAATTTTCAAAATATATGTGCCTTTGTCCAGAATGCATATTTTCTTGCCCACCTAATTTTGTCTACCTCTAAATTTTTATTTTTCTCTGCCTTATTAACGTGCACAAATACTAGTATGATATATTTACAAGAGGAAAAAATCAAATTGGAGACAGGAAGTAGGTACCCCTGGTCCCTGGATATAATATTCCTTTTTATAAAGTTTAGTGTAATTGGTTTTTCAATCTCAATCACAATCTTAAAACATCACAATTTTATATATTATTTATTTTATATAAATTTAAATATCTATCACTTGTTTTCTTTTTTTTGTTAACAAGTATATGTCTTTTTTTTTAAAATTTATTTCAATCTATCACTTGTTTTCAGTTAACAAAATCTTTATTTTGAATGAAATGAATCAAAATATTTATTCATATTGAGAGTAGTTGCAGATCCGCGAAATATATATTATACGTGCTATATTTAGCATAAAGTTTTTCTGCAGTTTAATGATCTTGAAAACGATTTTTGTCACATACATATATGTTATTATACTTATTTAAAAATGTCTACATAGTTTTTTTTTTTTTTTTTTTTTTTAAACCCCCTATATCCAGAACTCATTGGTCCGACTAATTCAGGGTTTGGTCCGGGTTGTGCCTGCAGAATCTGACTCTTACTCAGGGGTAAGGTACGGCGTTGGCTTTTCAACGACGCCTCGAGAGGAGAATCGAACGGCGCGACCAATGTCTACATAGTTGTTGCATCTAAAAAATTGGTATATATATATATATATATATATATATATATATATAAGGAATTAAATTGCAGACATTAAAAAAAAAAAAAAAAAAAAAACAACCGTATATCCCTATTAACATTGCGGTCGGTGTACATAAAATGACGTGAACAAAACATTTTACATGTTCTCAGAAAAAAACATTTTTATTTTTTATTTTTTAAAAATGAACATTTTATTGCAATGGACCAAAGACAATCATACATAGTTCAAAAAGTAAAATTCAAAGCCTCTCACGATTAACTATTACAGAAATCATTAATTATCCATTTGCCAAGCAAGACAAAGGTTATTGGCTCGTTCTACTGCTCTAGATGCGAAGACGAACGCCGGAGGTCTCTCTTTGTCATATCCATGTAGCTGTCTGTTGCGCCATAGCCATATGCCGTAAATAATCTCTCGCCACAAATACTTCCACTTCGTTGATCAAAATATGCTTCCGGGCTTTGCCGTTAGATTTAACATCACCCAGTCATTCACATTTGGGCCCCAAAAAATCTGCTCCACTCCTCTCGCGGAATAGCAATGCACCACACCATATGTGCCCAATCACAGTCCCGTAATGTATGTAAAATAGACTCCTCTTCGTCATCACACAAAAAGCACGTCGCTGCAGGGACAATCTAACGCTTCGCAAGGTTTTCGCCAACTGGTAGGGCATTGTGCAAAATGCTCCATAGTAAATAGTTGCCCCGGGTCGGCCCCTTTAACTCCCAAATTTTCCCCCACGTCTTGTTATTTTGCAACGGTTCCTCAGTTGGCCGAAAAAAATTGTAACCTGAGGAAACCGTGTATTTCCCTTTCGCATCCTCTCCCCAAAAATATTCCTGGTTACTCTCCTTGAACCCACCCCAAAGGACTGTGTATGCCTTGCAAATGGCCCTCCACACTTGTGAGCACCCTTATTTCGGCCTACTCGTCAGTTCTTTATATTTATGAGAAAAAAACATTTTACATAAAAAGAAAATAGCTGAAAAGTTTATCTTTGTAAGAAGTCAACTCGCGACACGATCCGGGCCGAACTTCGGATTAGTCCGACAAGAGAAACTTTAAAAAAAAAAGAAATAATTCCCGAAAGTTTACCAAAAACTGATCCTATCCATTTTTCCTTTTTTCTTTTTCTATTTGTATTGGCATGAAAATAATAGAAGGCCCAAATCATTTTGCTGTGATGTTTTTGTGAACAATTTTTGTAGTCTTTTCCAGAAAATAGCACTCTAACAAGCCATAAACACACGTACATTAATCAAATCTTATGCAATTTTCTTCATTTGTAAACCTATCATTTTCGGTTGACGAAAGACTAAACAAAAAAAAGCCACTATGTATCGATATCGGTGCCTATTTTAAGCCACCGGTATTGCCAGAGATTTTTTTAATAATACCAGAGCCATTTGTTATAATTTATACTATGTTGCTTTGACAATACCGAACATTTGTCCTGTCGATATTGGGAAATGTCCTGGCAATAACGGTATCCTGTTTTAACCTTATAGATAATCGGTGGGGTGAATGTCCTTGAGCAACCCCAAGACTTGGTGCATGGTTGGCCTTTTCGACGGTGCCTCTGCCGTACATAACTGACCAACTCGAATGCACTCAACCATCTCACTCACCGAGTCACCATTGAGTTTTAGCCTTGGATCAAGCACATCTTCTGCAAACCCTTCTCTCACCATCTTCCGGATTCTTATAACATTGTCCTCTGAACATGGTTTGCCGGTCAACAGTTCAATCAATATCAAACCGAAATCATACACATCACCTTCGGTTGAACCACTAGCCCGAACTCGACTCAACCCGACATCTGCTATTCGTGGATCAAAATCATCCGTCAATAAAATATTAGACGGTACCAAATGACCGTGGACCACCGGCTTAGAACGTGCATGGTGGAGATAAGCCAAACCTCGAGCTACACCGACCGCAATGCGGTGGCGCGTGTGCCATTCCATTTTATCCGGTGATGTTATTATTTTAGCTGAATTTTGAATCTCCCACGTGTCGGTACTCCAATCTTCTACATTTTGTATACCACTCGGAAGCTCGTGCATCCAACGGCGTAGATCACCATTTGCCATGAATTCATACAACACTAGCTTCTCCTTACCTACATGTATGTTATCCAAAAATGGTAGTAATACAACATATTTAAAGAACAAAATATCACAACCACATAGCAAAACATAACGTGCGTGTTAAAAAAAACGTAACAAAAAGTAACAAGTGATACAAGTCGTACTAAAGCATGTAACGTTTTTGATACAATCATGCAATGCTTTGATATATTATGTAATTTTATCGTGACAATAATCGCGTTATATGTGAGTCAACCATGTTGTAGTACATGCAATTAGGTAAGATTTTTTTAAGGGTAAAAGAGAATTTATTTAAAAACTTGGAGAAATCTTCCATACAAGCATGAGTTACATGGGAGGGATGAGAACAACGTAGAAGACCGTAGAAAGCTTATACAATTAGGTAAGAATTGTAGCATTGATTTATCCATGTACGACAGATAGGAGTGGAAAGAGAAACAATTGTCGTAATATTTGAAGTAAAAATTTATTAAAGAAGAACATGAAAACGTGACCTTATAACTTGCATAATATATTAAATGGCTTTCTACAAAAGATATAGCAAGATGTACTACTATTTAATTTATAGAAATTGTTTCTTTTTTTTTATTATGAGTACAAACTGTTTCATGTAAATGTTGAGGAATATCTTTCACCTTTGTAATTTAATATGATTGTTCGCACACACTTATGATACATACAGTAAAACATAACATCATAAATCATAAAAATAGATATCCAAATTATTTGAATGAATCAAAAAAATATATTATATTATTACATGCATATAGATTATTGATTACTGGTTGAGTCTCGTTTCGCAATAAACCTAATTTAAAAGTATTGTGAGACAATATTTTGATACAATTATGTGATATTATCATTTTTTATTTTAAGAAACATAGGGATGAAATAAGATTTCTCTCTTTAAAATATGGCTACAATACACATGCTAAAAAACATATTGAAGTAGTTAGACATGCAAAAGCAAGAATTTTGGATTGCTCTATAAAATTTATGTTAAAGGTGAATATGTTTCATGGATTAGGTGGTAGTAGATAATATTGTCATATATAACTTTTTAGAATCAACACTATAACATTTGGACATAAAAATTAATGTATTATTATGTTACAAAATTGACAATAGTATTTGGTGCCCCTAGCTAGGGGAAAATGTTCAACTCCTAGGACTTACCTATGATCACATCACATGTATGATATCTACCTAATTATTCTGACAAAAATTCATTAGTTTCCTCGATTATTCTTATGATGTTTGTTTGTAGATGGACAACACAATTATTGAGGAAAATAAATTCATTTGTTGAATTTGGCTTATATATAAAGTCGCCAATAGAAATGTAATATCAAACAAAATAAAAATTAGTAGTTGATAAACAAAACGGTTATAATATTGTTATACCAAGTGACATGTTATATAACCATACATTCCTAATCTAGGAGAGATTAGAAATGTGTCAATATAAAAAATGTCACTTGGTATAACCGTTGTATCGTAAAATTTCTCGTCAAATGTTCTTATTCAGCACATATCGCAATCGACTTTTTCCGCTCGTAAATATTTAAAAATACCTAAAATTTGTGTAAAATCTTAAGCGGTGACTTCATTTGTGAATACCTAAAATTTATGTGTAAAAACTTACATGATGACTTCATTTGTGAATCTCACACATGTGACCGCATCCTAGCCATATATGAAGCTTGATGATTTATAGTATATAATCAGAATGTAAACACATGGATGAATTACACTACTGAAGGTCATATAAGAATTATGAAATTTTTATTTCTATGATATTTATACAAGAACATAAATATATCTTAAATTTAACGGATAAATTTATAACGGAAAATAGGGGTAAGAATTTAGAGTATGACTTTAATGTGGTACTAATAGATTTGAAAGGACAAGATGAAAAATTCAATACTACAATTCATAGCAGCAGCTACTTACTGAATTGTCCTTTTTCATCTATTTCAAGACATGAATGAATTGAATGTAGTAGGTCAAAATGAAAAGCCCGAATATCATGATTCCTTTTAACAAATAAAAAGCAAAACAAATATTAAAACCGTACCTGCAATACAGTACCCAAAAATTGGCAAAATATTATTGTGTTTCAGCTTTGATAAGTCCTCAAATAATGCCACTGCATCATCATGATCTAACCCCTTTGACTTCTCCATCACTTTTATTGCCACGTGGATGTCACCTGTGTAAGAAAATTGAACACACAATATATGAAATAAAGGAGAATGATCTCTAAAACATGCGAAAACACGTTATCTTTTAAGAGATGTATAATCTCAGGTAATTGTCTGGACATCAATTTGATCACAAACGATCACTAAAATGTACAAATTATGAATAAAAAAATCTAACAAACCTGGTAGTACAGCTCTGTAGAGGGGTCCACAACTTCCTTCTGCCAACAGTGATTCCTTCCCAAAATGTGACGTGGCACCAATAAGATCCTTGAAGGTTAAATTCAACAATGGCTTCTCAAACATCACCACAGGTGCTGACGTGGGCTCTTTTATATCAACAACCCATGATGTTCCTGACTCTGTTTCGAAACAAAATGGCCCTGATTTTTCAATCTTGAAAGGGATATGAATCGGTTTCGAAATTGCCCATTTATTTTTTGCAGCCAGTTTTTTTCTCTTGTAAATGCAATAACCAAAAACAACACTAGCAAGAAACAGAGCAGCTAATGATGCAGAAATGGCGAAAACATAAAGCTTGAATTTTTTTGCTCTGTTTTTCTTTTTCTTGCTTTTATGAGAAACTGTAATAATGGGTCGTTGCTTTTGGGATGGTAATTTATGAGATGGGGTAGTTAGATTTTTTGGTTTAATGTGGAAATCAGTAGTACTATTTGGAAGTGTGACAGCATGACTAAAAGCAGAGGTGCCAAATTTTCGTAACAGATTTTTAGCAACAAAACCAGTGAAGTTATTGAATGAGATGTTCAAGAACTTAAGATCATAAAGAGGAGGAAAGTCATAAGGAAAATTTCCATGCATTTGATTATTAGAAACATCCAATGATTTCAAGGACTTTAGCATAGAAATGGGCTTTGGATTACTTGAAATATTGCAACTTGAAATGCTTAGTAATTCAAGGTTTGTGAGGTTGGTGAATACAAAAGGTAGGAACTTTAGATCATTATGTGAAAGATCAAGAAGTTTAAGATTATGAAAACTTGATAGAGTAGATAAACTAGTGAACCTATTGGAAGAAAGATTGAGCTTTTGGATTGTTGAAAATGAAGAATTAACATCAATTTTGGGTCCAATTGTACCTCCAAGCTTGTTGATTGAGAGATCAACTTGTACTAAGTTTGGCATGAACCAGAACCATGAAGGGACATAACCTGTTAAAGAATTGTTTGAAAGATTGATGCTTTTAAGGTGAGTCAAGTTCTTGAAGAACCTCCAAGAGATGGTACCATTAAGATTTCTTGAAGAAAGATTGAGCTCTGTTAATGGAGGATTTGAGCAGTTTTTGAGCCATGAAAAGTTGAAACCATTTACTGAAGTGAAAGCCTTGATGAGTAGAGCTTGTTGGTCTGTGTTATTGCATGTTGATGAAGATTCTGCATATGCAAATAGCAAGAAAAGGAAAATGTTTTGAAGAAAAAATTCATTCTTGGGGCTTAAAGATCTTGACTTTTGTGATTGTTTAAGAATCTAAGGCAATTCCCATTTGTAAGATTGATTTTAGTGAGAGAAATAAATGGGAAGAGTAAAGTAGTGGAGATGTTATGGGGTAGAGGTTTGCTGCAGGAAGTTGATTTGGAGAAGAGGGGGAAGGTGAACTAAACCTTTATATTTGTATTAATTGGGGGGAAAAAGTAAAAGGTGATAGTGTGGGTTGCACTGGCTCCACAGTCTTAAGACTAAATAGGTTGCAGAAAAGTTATACAATTACACGTGTTTAGTGGTAAATGATTTAAGTGTCTTAAAAGGACAGTTGGATCTGAAGTTATAGATCTGATTAACATCTCCATTAATCTCATAGGATAGAGGGAGATTTTATAAAGCTTAGCCCAACCCAAAGGTTCAAGTATTATGTCGGTAGAGTTTGATGAGTGGTGTAAATTGAGAGTTATGTCTCAAAATCTTCGTATACAAAGGAGCTCTGTACATCTTTTTGTTGAGAGACGACGATATCTAATTTCGAATTTCCAAACGTTGGCTCAAAGTTAAAACTGTCACTACAACAAATCTGCACTTCTACCATTGAAACTATTTCATTGGGATGTAGAATATTTGGTCACCGGAACCTTAAAAGTATATTTGATTAATGATAAAATGACATATTTTAACAACAAAATTAAATCGTTTAAATAAAAAAAAAATATGGATCTCACTTGGTCATGTGACCTCCTAAGTACGGGAGAACAAAAAAACCGTAAACCAAACCAAACCGGTCCAAACCGAAAATACGTTAACTACGGCTTTTTAGTTGGTTTTTGTATTGTAAAAAATTAAACCGTGAAAAACAATTTGCTTTTGGTTTTCTAAGATAAAAACCGGACCAAACAGAGCCGGATATATATATATATATATATATATATATATATATATATATATATATATATATATATATATATATATATATATATATGTGTGTGTGTGTGTGTGTGTGTGTGTGTGTGTGTGTGTGTGTGTG
>JAVUPR010000423.1:0-2500 GCA_036785695.1 Gentiana straminea | reverse complement strand
GGCCTAGGCCTAGGCTCAGGCCAGGCTCAGGCTCAGGCTCTAGGCTCAGGCTCAGGCTCAGGCTCAGGCCCAGGCTCAGGCCCAGGCTCAGGCCTAGGCCAGGCTCAGGCTCAGGCTCAGGCCTCAGGCTCAGGCCTAGGCTCAGGCTCAGGCTCAGGCTCAGGCCAGGCTCAGGCCTCAGGCTCAGGCTCAGGCTCAGGCTCAGGCTCAGGCTCAGGCTCAGGCCAGGCCTAGGCTCAGGCTCAGGCTCAGGCCTAGGCTCAGGCTCAGGCTCAGGCTCAGGCCTCAGGCTCAGGCCTAGGCCTAGGCTCAGGCCTAGGCCAGGCTCAGGCTCAGGCCTCAGGCTCAGGCCTCAGGCCAGGCTCAGGCTCAGGCCTAGGCCTAGGCTCAGGCTCAGGCTCAGGCCTCAGGCTCAGGCCCAGGCTCAGGCCAGGCTCAGGCCAGGCCAGGCCAGGCCTAGGCTCAGGCTCAGGCCTAGGCCAGGCTCAGGCCTAGGCTCAGGGCTCAGGCCTAGGCTCAGGCTCAGGCTCAGGCTCAGGCCTAGGCCTAGGCTCAGGCTCAGGCCTCCTAGGCCTAGGCCTAGGCTCAGGGCCCAGGCTCAGGCTCAGCCTAGGCCAGGCTAGGCCTAGGCCTAGGCCTAGGCCCAGGCCTAGGCCTAGGCCTCAGGCCTAGGCTCAGGCCTCAGGCCAGGCTCAGGCTCAGGCCTAGGCCTAGGCCTAGGCCTAGGCCTAGGCCAGGCCTAGGCCTAGGCCTAGGCCTAGGCTCAGGCCTAGGCCTAGGCCTAGGCCTAGGCCTAGGCCTAGGCCTAGGCCTAGGCCTAGGCCTAGGCCTAGGCCTAGGCCTAGGCCTAGGCCTAGGCCTAGGCCTAGGCCTAGGCCTAGGCCTAGGCCAGGCCTAGGCCTAGGCCTAGGCCTAGGCCAGGCCAGGCCTAGGCCTAGGCCTAGGCCTCAGGCCTAGGCCTAGGCCTAGGCCTAGGCCTAGGCCTAGGCCTAGGCCTAGGCCTAGGCCTAGGCCTAGGCTCAGGCCTAGGCCTAGGCCTAGGCTCAGGCCAGGCCTAGGCTCAGGCTAGGCTCAGGCTCAGGCTCAGGCCTAGGCTCAGGCCTAGGCTCAGGCTCAGGCCAGGCTCAGGCCAGGCCTAGGCTCAGGCTCAGGCCTAGGCTCAGGCTCAGGCCTAGGCTCA
Source organism: Gentiana straminea (assembly GCA_036785695.1). Lineage (NCBI taxonomy): Eukaryota > Viridiplantae > Streptophyta > Magnoliopsida > Gentianales > Gentianaceae > Gentiana > Gentiana straminea. The sequence goes on along the minus strand of JAVUPR010000423.1, from coordinate 1,320 downwards.
GGCTCAGGCTCAGGCTCAGGCCTAGGCCAGGCCTAGGCCTAGGCCCAGGCCAGGCTCCTAGGCTCAGGCTCAGGCCTCAGGCTCAGGCCAGGCTAGGCCTAGGCCTAGGCTCAGGCTCAGGCCTAGGCCTAGGCCTCAGGCCTAGGCTCAGGCTCAGGCTCCAGGCCTAGGCTTAGGCCTCAGGCTCAGGCTCAGGCCTCAGGCTCAGGCTCAGGCCTAGGCCTAGGCCAGGCCTAGGCCCAGGCTCTAGGCTCAGGCCTAGGCTCCAGGCCTAGGCTCAGGCTTAGGCTCCTAGGCCCAGGCTCAGGCTCAGGCTCAGGCCTAGGCTCAGGCCTTAGGCCTAGGCTCAGGCCTAGGCTCAGGCTTAGGCTCAGGCTCAGGGCCTAGGCTCAGGCTCAGGCCTAGGCTTAGGCTTAGGCTCAGGCCTAGGCCTAGGCCTAGGCCTAGGCTCAGGCTCTAGGCCTAGGCCTCAGGCCTAGGCTTAGGCCTAGGCTTTAGGCTCAGGGCCTAGGCTTAGGCCTAGGCCTAGGCTTTAGGCCTTAGGCCTAGGCTTAGGCCTAGGCCTAGGCCTAGGCCTAGGCCTAGGCCTTCAGGCCTTCAGGCCTAGGCCTAGGCCTAGGGTTTAGGGTTTAGGGTTTAGGGTTTAGGGTTTAGGGTTTAGGTTTAGGGTTTAGGTTTAGGGTTAGGCTAGGTTTAGGGTTTAGGGTTTAGGGTTTAGGTTTAGGTTTAGGGTTTAGGGTTTAGGGTTTAGGGTTTAGGGTTTAGGGTTTAGGGTTTAGGGTTTAGGGTTTAGGTTTAGGTTTAGGGTTTAGGGTTTAGGCAGACAACTCCAAATACTTATTTCTGGGAAGAACCTTAATTTTTTTTTCAGTCTAACTCTAGATAGAGTTTTGTGGGTAATTTGGTGATCTTTTGTCCTCAGTGGGGCAGGGGAGGGCGTGAAGGATTTCAAATTGTGTATTCACTTAATTCATTTTATGTGATTGCAATGGGACGTAAAGAGAGATTTAGTTACACATGCCACCACCCGTTTATGACCTTTCAGTTGTGTTATTCATATTTATTACATATGTTATTTGGTCTGCGTACTGTTGTTGAAATATTTCTTTATGTTAAACAAACTCCTTTAACTTAATGAAGAGCAACACACTTTCTTAAAAATAACATCGAAAATTTTCTGTAAAAGATTTGTTGGGAATAATTGATACAACTTGTTCATTTACACCCACGACCTACTTCACCAATCATGAGATTATATTTCTACTTTGCAGGATGGAGAAATATGGACTTTCAGTGTTCGTATCCTTTGATTCAGCTCTT